>JAZHYW010027455.1:0-38788 GCA_037355805.1 Ixodes ricinus | reverse complement strand
GTTGCTACGTGGGGAGTGGACGAGCGTGTGAAACATACCTGCATGCATTTATTAATATTTATGGACATTGGCAAGTGCGCCACCACTCTGGCAATTTGGTTAATGTCCCTTTGGGTAGAAGGTTGTCGTCGGGACCCCAGCCCACGGTGCCCATTCTGCCACGAAGCTCCCGATTGCCATCGCCTCAACGACCGCTTCACCCTTCTACCAGTTCTCGCCAAAATGGTCCTGTACAACATGTTTCGTCGGAGAGAATTAAGTGCGGCAACGCTTGTGGGTAGCGTTGCCGAAGGCGGACAAAGTAAAGTTTCCAAGAACGCCGGAGATCTCCCTTTTGCACTGCAGCGTATCTGCAAAGGTCCCGTGCTAATTACACGTTGTCATGAAATGCACCGACATGACGGCGCTCATCGACACCGGTGCGGATTACTTTGTTGTAGAGTTGAAATCTGTCTCGCCGCATTCGTAAAGTGACGACGCGCTGAATGGGCCATAAATCGTAACCGGTCTTTCACGGCAATGACGCTACGGTGAATCACGTAACTTGTGACTTGACTTTGTGTTTGATTTCCATCACCAAGAAGTCGTGCGGTCTGCCAGTGCCTCTGAAAACGACGGACGTCCGGAAAAAAGCCGAATATTCCAGTGCTAGGATGGGACTTTCATCGGACGTACGGTGGACATCCGTTTCGGGGTTTCCGGATTTTGGGATTCATTGGACGTTTGAGGAACATCTAATGATTGCGATACACCCGACCGGTTTCATTTTCATAGAAAATGCATTAGAGGTTAGGATCTTTGTGCAGATCAGATCTGTGATTGTAACAGTATGTAGGTTTGTGATAGTAATTTGTCATCCCTTATCCCACGAATTCATAGATGTGACTTTATCTGAAGCCGAACTTCTTCTAGCTCAGTCCACCTCAACACCAAGTTCGGCAACGCCCAAGCTGGCTTTAACGTTTCATAGCGCACCTTTCGAACTTCCTTCGTGAAGTCCTCGTTCAAGTCGCGAGCACTCACGGTGCCTCACCTGAGGACGAAATTAGGCTCCCAAGTTTTCTCTTATAAAGTCTTTCGCACTTCAAAAATATTTTTTCAATTTATTAATATCTTGTTGCTATGACACCTAAATTGTGAAAGATGCTGATCCGGTTTCGAAGAGCTAACGCTGTTCTCGATTACAAGGTAGATACGCCTTTCCGTCTGGCAACGTCGGTTCATTTGAAGTTGGCTCATGGCGCTTGTTTCTTTCGGTTCGCTCGTTGGCGTCCCTGACGTCTGGCGCATATGGGGTCATGTGAGCTTCGACTGGAGAAGCTTGCACTACGATTCACCGAAAACTCGAAACAGGTGCTTATTTGGATTCCACTAGCATAAAAATGTATTCGAGTTAGTGCTCGAATTTGTTTTTGGGATCCTAAGCCTGAATGGGAAAGTTTAATTCCCATGAAAGACTAATTACCAAGAAATCTCTTGAAACTTCCGATGCGACGAGGAAAAGGGCTACGAATTGAAGCGGTGCTCAAAGCAGGTAGGTGTTCTGCAATATTTCCTTCTTGCCAAACTATGCGGCGTCGTGCTCTCTCCGATATGTAAACCGTAAGCTATGCGACCTGGCCTAAGCAGTATTTTCGGCTGTTTTAAACATTATTCGGTGTTTCTTGCTTGTTTCTACTAAGGCTCGTTTTAATGGATGCCACTACATAAAGAAATGGGCGCAGTTCCTGTGCTTTTGGTTATAGAAACCAGGACGTAGCTACCTGGCATCATACGTTTACCTCGTCATGCTTTCACGGGCACATACACAATCCTAGAAGACGTGCATGAGGCAGTAGAACTGACACTGATGTTTGGCGCGCATTAAGAAAATTATCTTTGATATTTTTCTTTTTCTCGTTTCTTTTAATCATTTCAGGTATTATAATATTGACGCCGTCACACTGATTTGTGACATTCAGGAATTAAAGTGCAATTATTTTATGGTTTTCTCGAAGTCTCCTTCCTAAAGATGCTGTCTAAGAGCAGTAGAGAATATTAACTGTGTGGTTACATTTTGTATATTTGTTATTAGTGCCTTACATAAACACTTTGTTGTTGTTGTTTTTTAGAACGGAAACGGATTCTTCCACCAGTGAATGCAGTCGGGACTGGTCATGATTTCCAGGCAATTAATGAGCGCGGTTATGTTGTGGCAGAGAATCATATGTGCCCCATGTCCACAGCAAGTCAGTAAGTACACTGCTGCTGCAGGCAATGGTGAACTGGTAGGAAGGGAAACCATCTGTTGAACAAAAAGAAGACGAAGCGGCTAGGACATGAGTAAATCGCTCAAGCTGTTAAATGCAGCTGCATACAATGGTGTTTTATAAGGGCCATTTAGGGTATAGGAGACTTCCTGTTAAATGTCTATCGAGCAACACAGGTCGGCACCTAACGTCTACTCATAAAGAACTGACTGTGACGCTTGGGAGCACCACATTAATGTCAGCAATGCTGTAAACAAGTGATCTAACAGCAGAAAGTATCTATTCCCGCTGGCGCGATTGAGAACATTTGCTTTTATGGCCTACCGACGCCTGGATGTGGAAGGCCGTTCATCGCTCCTCCGCCTCTGCCACCATCTCCAAGAGCTGCAATTTCCCAACTCATTGAGAAGTAGGGGCTGCCCAATTCTGCATACAACACACTGTGCGAGAGAACTGTATGACATGTTTCAGTGCGACCCGACATACCTGTTTAGAAAACCATATGCCAGAGTGATTCAAGACGACTGTGACACCCTGATCATTTGTCCAGTAAAGCGATGACCATCAGTTCGTAGCTGTACTCGACGAAGATCTTCAATGCTATGGCTGCTCGAACATCTTTGACTATGAAAGTAAAGGCTGGCACCACTGTAATCATTTAGTAGGAAGTCATTTATGACCCGAGCTGTCTTTTTACGACCATGGCCACTTGTTCCGTCAGGGTCTTTGGATGAACAGGTGGCCTCTCGGCGCTTCTGTCACCCCAATCTACAGGTAAGCTCCAAGTATTCTTCAAAACCTGCATGCACTCATGTCTGTTTTCTTACTATGTCCGCGCAGTGCAGAGGTATCCTATCCACACCAGGGATTTGCACCTTGCGCAGCACAGCTCGCAGTTACAGGTAGGTGTTGGGTACTCTGTGAAAGCTGCCTCCACTCGTATCTATGTCCACTAGTTTCGTTAAGGTCATGTGAAGTACAGGTGGCTTTCCGGCGCTTCTGTTACCCCAAGTTACAGGTAAGTTCAAAGTATGCTGCAAACACTGCTTGCACTCATGTCTGCTTTTTTTACTACGTCAACGCAGTGGAGAGGTATCCTCCCCACTCCAGAGATTGGCATTTTGCACAGCACAAGTTACAGGTAGGTCTCGGGTACCCGCTGTGAAAGCTGCTTGCACTCCTTTTTTCCCGGCTTGCTTTGTTGGCGATGCGCAATACACAGTTAGCCTCGCCTTGCCAGGGCGCTGCTGTTCGCAGCACTTAAGTTTTCGTACGTGTTATGAGAGCTACCGTAATCTAACTTATTTCGTCCGGGAAAGGTGGTGCAGGGGTTGATGCCTTCTGGGGGAATGTGCAACATGAATTGCAAGAAGAATAAGGCCGACGAAGAGACAATCCCCACATCAGGTATGTCCCCAGTTGCCTTGCAACAGCTTAGCTCCGAGGTTTAATAAAATATAAATGATTTTCTTTCTTCTGGTTCCAGTAAGGAAATGATGTGAAGCAGTTATGATTTCTCTCCAAGACACAAGCAGTATGGCAAGTATGTTAAACAGCTATGTGAGGTTTTATATTTGAACGATATCTATTTTACAACCATTCAGCAACCTGATTTTAAAGACTGCCCCAAGGAGGACAGGGATTTGCAGCTGTCCAATAGCTGACGCTTTCTGTTTTTTGTTTTCTTTTCTATTTCCGTAAGTTTATACAATGCGATAATATCTATACTTTTTGTTTTTAAGATTATTATACACCGTTCCAGCGCACAACCCAGCAAGTCGAACTATTCCCTCTCAATGCTGTTTGGCAGATCACAGGCACATGATTTGTTTTCACTAACAAAGCCTAAATACAGGCAGCCGTCTTTGATACTACTGGGGTGAAGGGCACTCAGGGGCTTGCTTTCTAAAAAAAACACATTCTTTGATTTGTGGTGTCATGCATGATTCCTTCATCAGGACAATCAGACGGCAGAGAAGGATAAATGTCTGGGAGGAAGTGACAACAGGATGCTTTTTTCAATTTTGTAGCACTCCATATTTTGTTTGGAGACGACCGTGGTGTTGCTTTTTTCTGGCCTAGTGTAGGCAGTACTGAGAAATACCTTGCGCTCAAACACAAAGGGTTCGTACCCTGTGCCAGTGGGCGAGGTAAATCACATTCCTGTTCAAGAGCATGCTTTTCCACGGTACTCGAGCTTACAGCGCTTCCACATCCAAGAAGGCATGTTCCCTCCACATGGCTTGCATTCTGAATAGGAAGGAAACCGAAAAACGTCGTACACGCATCCTGTTACGTGTCGGGCAACCTCACTGTTGCCACGAGGCACTCAACCTGTTGAGCCATCGCGACCCACTCCAAACTCTTCTCAGGGTGTCATCACGAGGCTGACAGCAGCTTCACAATCCTGCTATTTTCCCCTTCGAAATCAAAGCAGAATGTGCCCAGAGTGGGCCCAGCTTACGGACGAAGTTTCACAGGTGCAGCATCTAGTGCACATTAAATGTGGCAGAAGTCACGCCGAACGGTGTCTTGCTGCAGCCAACAAAATTCTCGAGCCGCGGCTCTGAAAAAAAAAAAAACACAGAGCAAAACGAAGTTCAGTACCCAGACATTATGAGGATATTTTTAACATGCATAAATGATGCAGCTTAATGCTCCATTCTTTCATTTCAATTTTTTTGTTGGCACAAGCTACTGGAAGTGGCAAGGGTGTTGTCTAGAGGTGGGGTTTTCTTTATGCACTGCTCTTGTTACAGCCAGCAAATGAGTTTGGTTACAATATATTTATTAGAGGGTTGTCATATATGTGGCCTCACAACTCACGATCAATGCATATGTTTTGAAGTGGAGTGCGAAAACCCCTTAATAAGGTGTTCGAAATTATGACGAAGTATAGTATGACGTAATAATGTTGAGCCTCACTTAAGTTCCCATCCATTCCAGCTGTCTTTTATTGACATGCTGAGGTTTCAACTTGATGCTTTATTGAAACTCTGTGGCATGGTAGTTGCCATTTCGTGGAAAGGAAAGAACAAATCTCGTGATCATAGATCACTCATACAATGTTTGTTCAAAAGGTACCTGACCTGAATTGGTACCACGGAAACAATGAAGTGCAGACAGCGCCCTCTGGTGGTGAGGTGGCAGGAACATTAATGCGCATGAATCAATTTTATCAGGCCGGCAAAAGAAGTGAGTCACGGGCAGTCAGCCTCTAAGTGACATATTGCAATCGGTGCTCGTCGTTTTTTGTATTTTTCTCCGCAAAACAACCAAACGGCCTGAACAGAGGTATTGCATCAATTTTCTTGGAGAAGCTTGGTGACACTCAAGTAGAAACCGTTCAAAATAATTCAGCAGGATTTCGGCCACGATGCCTTGGGCCTTACAGAAAACTAAAGAGGGGTACTACCGAATCAAAGATGGTCGCATGGAACTGGGGAGCGAGGCACGTCCCGGAAGGTCTTCAACAAGCCGAAATAACGCGGTGATTGACCAAGTGCGGAGTTCGGTCATGCAAGGCTATCGCCGCATGATTCATGAACTTGCGGCTGAGGTTGGAGGAATTACGGATTCGGTGCATTTAATTTTGAAGGAGCATTTGGCTGTGCGTAGAATGTCTGTGAAATTTGTGACAAAGTTGCTCACGATGGATCTGCATCATGACAATGCACCAACTCCTCTCTCGCATCTGATTCAGTGTTTCTTGGCCAGAATAAGGCTCCCTACGTTCCCGACATGGCTCGTTGTGGTTTCTAATTCTTCCCTATGATAACTGGCCGCTGAAAGAAACGAGATACGGCAAAAAAAAAAAACGACGAGCACTTACTACATACACTTCCTCACTTGGAGGCTGAGTGGCAGGAACTCACAATTTTTGGCGGGCCTGATAAAATAAACGCATACGCATTTAGGTTCTTTCCATCTCCCCATTAAAAGACGCTGCCCGAGTTTAATTTGTTTCCTAAGAACAAGTTCAAGTAAGATACTTTTTGAACAGATCTCGTATTGGTAAGCCCGAAACTGAGTACACCTCGCCACGAGAGGACACTGTCCGCACTTCATTTGTTTTCCGTGGAACGAATTCAGGTCGGATACGTTTTGAGCGGCGCTAGTATGTTCCTTCCTTCATGCAGGCGAGCGCTGACTATCAGTAATTTGGTTGACTTTTTTTCTTAGATATTAAATTTTGCAAAAAAAAAATTGCATAAAATAGCTTAAATACAAATGGAAAACGTTTCGACTTTTTCACAATTACTTTGGAAAAGCAAATTTGTTATAAAATATTTGGTAATATTTAAAGTTAAAATATTTCAAAATGTTTGAAATTGTCTACGGAGTTGCTGCAGTGTCTGTGCAGTGATGATGGCGGATCTTCGCACACTCTTGAAACATTTTTTGAAATGTGCAAAACATTAGAGGAGTAGAGTACACAGAGAATGAAAATTTCATGACGCGAACCGAAACAAGCGCGCTGCGAGGCGACAAGACAGGTGGAAATGCGACATGGCAGTGTGAGTTGTTCCTACCTGCAATATAAATCCCCATGAAGAACTTCACTGTCTTAAAGAGCTCGTGACTATACAAGTTTTCGGCATGATCCGACAACAGTAGAGCTAGTAGAGTCAGAAGAAGTAATACTTATAAACACTTGCAACACAAATTTACGGATAATATTTAGTATAACTCTTAAAGGGACAAAAAAGACAATCTTTAAACTTTGTCTTACGATTGAAATATACCTCAGGCACGATCTAGGTAATGTTGACCAATTTTTAGCCCAAACCGATGCCTGCGTATTGCAAAAAATAATTAAAGAGTTTCGAGAAAAACGTACCGAGAGCGCGGAACAAACGTGTTTGGGTGACCTTCCAGCGTCTCGACTAGCATGACGTAGAAGTGTGACATCTTGTGAGATCGACTACTCTTACTTGCCTTCACTCGGACGGTTAGTTTCGCTATTGCCAATTTATCCGCAGGTACAAAAATGAACGTCAGAAAATTATATTAAATGATGGGCGGCATGTCAGGACCCCAAGGCACCTAAAAACACACATTCTAAAACAAATTGAAATCGTTGTCTTCTGTTCGTTTAAAACAATTGACACAGCCGCTATTTGTGCAATTTCGACACATTTTGTGGTCGTACACTCAAAGCTGCCGATCAAGCATTCCTTCTATTGAGGCACCGCATTGCAGATTCAAGCATCACGCCCCTCATCGTCGTAACAGACAACTGACAGCTTTTAGACATGTCAATCTTATGTTTTTCTCAATCACTTGAAAAAATCTTCATATCTGCTGTCATAGAAAGTAGACTCGAGTAGCGCTGCTGCTAATGCGGGTCTACGTGACGTATTTATTCCGGGCAGTGCAGCTCATGACTTTCGACTTTGGTTTCTCCCTTCACTAGAATTCGAAACAAGCAAGCCGAGAACTGCACGACGGGATTTCATTCTGGTGCACGCTCAAATGTCTCGGTTCAAGTGAGCGCAGGTTCCGAGAGAGCTGGCACAGAAACGAACTTGGTGATTGCAGGACACTTGTGGAGTGCAGAAACGAAGTCGCTGCTATGTGGCAAGTGCGCATGCACGGGTACGAGTACAGTATCACAAACTCACTAATTTAAAACCGCGTCCACGCTAGTTCATGTTTTGGGTGCTAATGTCTGAGGGGATAATTTGTTGCACAAAAATGTAGATAGCGGGAAGGGTGTCCTCCTGAAGTGGCGCCTCATATCTATGCTTTAGATAAGCACATATTGTCACGAGTGACAAGTGATGAGGCAACGAAAACTGAAGTAAACTAAACGTTTAATGGGGCAGAACTTGTGCCCAAACTAAAAGGAAACAGAAGATACACAGGAGAGCGTCGCGGGCGTCGATGTCGGCGAAACCGCAGGATCGAGCGCTGGGGCGAGACTGAATCCGCTTGCCAGGCGGAGCCCTTTTGTCACACGCGTGGGCTTCTGGAACATTCGGCGTAGAAGGTTCGGTTCGTAGAACATTCTAACCTCGAATTAGCAAGGCGGCTCTCGAATTTGCTAGAACATCACATTACAGCGTCAACAAAAATATGTGCAGGCGCGGCCAGGAATCGAACCCTGGCCTTCTGCGTGAAAGATAAATGCGATAACCGTTATGCCACGGACGCGCTGCCTATTTGGTTAGCTGCGCCCGCGGCATATTGCCGGTGCAGTACGACAGCCAGGCTGAGATGTAAGCCTGCCCACCCACTAACGTGCGCCATGCAGTAGCGATACATGACCACACACCGGTGCGATGCTAACCCACAAGCTTTTGCACTATGTATTCTGAGGTGTGGACCAGTAGCACACTCAGCCGCTGGTATCCCTTGCCGAGTGAGAAGCCACTTCAGTGACCAATGTAATCTCCGAGGGAAATTGTATGTTTTGGGAACACCACTCATTTTATGAAAGCTAGGAAATGGAGTACAACATGCGGTTATAGGTGATTAAAAGACATATCAAACATGCCAGTACTACGTAGCTGATTGCAATCACCAGATGGGAACTAGTCCAATACATCAGTCATCACCTTCCCTGCCCAATTAATTGCTGCTTAAGGTTGTTTCTATTGGCCTACATATTTGGTGAAATGCTCGAAGCTAGGGGAAAAATATACTGCAAAATACAGACATTACATGGCAGCTATTTCAATGCGTATGGACATCCCCTCTGTTATTATCACCATTTCCATAACTTCGGTCTGCAGTAACACTTTTATTAGCCTTCAATGACTTTTAGCATATAGTCGTCCAAACCAAAGATAATTAGAGTTTTAGAATTTTATTTTTATTCTTGAGTGCCACCTTACCTGCCTGTTGGATCTCTTGAAGAGTGGTGCTGTCCCTCAAAAGAGTGGGAACAACCTCACAGAGCTTCGAAAGCAGGTTCCAGTAGTCTACAGGAAGAATGCCATGCAGGCAGGGGAGCATGTAGAAGAGCAGCCAGTGGCACCACTCCGATGACTTCCAGTAGCCTCCGCTCCCATAGTGACCAACGAAGCCTGGTGATGCAGTGTGGAGGCTTTATACAGGGAAGCCTAGCGGTGACCCTCAACTGAGTGGCCGCAGTTCCTGCAATTCAAAACCATAAGATAGTTTGTCGGGTCAGCATTCGCAAACCTCCGAAGACATTAAGCACAATTAGAATGGCGGATTGGTACTGTACCTATGTAGAAACGCTGGTTTGAGTTTTACGAGTAGGATACCAGTTCTGCCGTCTGCCTTGTCACTCCCTGCAGCACACGGTGAATATACTCGACGCTGTAGCCAGTGACGAGATCAAAACCTGTGAACAAGCACACATTCCCCATTAATTTCATATGGCCGCTGTAACAAACTAATGTGTGGTCAGTATAAATAGCGATCCGTGAGCCGTATTAACGACGCTTCAGGTGGTCACCGGCTCTACTGCACTCGAGCTATAATTCTGCTTGAGATAGCCTTCGAAATTATTCGAGATGGCTAATTATATAGAACAGTTCTGAGATCCCAGCTTGTAGCATTGCAAGAGACTACATATAAAATGCTTTAGTATACTTATGCATGGAAAGTTTGCGAAGTTAGCATTTTCTGAAAAAAATAAATAATGTAAAATAATTCAAGATACAAATAAATTCACTCCATTTCCTGCACTGTGGTGGCAAAGGCACGTGCGACAGAATGCGCTGCAGAAATAAATTTGATGCACATTTTGTGCCTTTGACGCAAACACTCTTGTGCGTTATCTCCGAAAAGAAATCCCTATTAAAGAAAGTTTCACTCCAGTGGGAGGAAACACCAAGTTTGGTTCTCTAGTGGTTGGAACTCCCAGCTCTGACCCTGCGGCTTTGCACCTCCCCCTGTACTCCTCACCTCCTGCCAACACTGCCTATACAAGCTTAAAGCCCCAGTGCTGGATTTTCGTTATCACCTGGAACAAGGTAGCACTGGGCACAGATTGAACATGAGTTCTCCGTCAGCATGTGGCTAGGACTCATGTCTCAATGCTCAATTGCTCAATTGCTTCTTCAAAGTGCGCTAAAACACGTCCCCCCTCAAAAAAAAAAACGCGTCCCAGCAAAAAATGAATATGTGTTGAATGCTTTATGGTTGTTAGCATAAAAGACAGTCAGTCAACCATGGCACATCTAGGCCTCTTTTTTTAAGCCGCGCTTTCACGAGCAAAGTATTGGTATGTAGTTTGAAAAAGAATGTTTTTACAGAGGGTGGAGCACATAAGCTTAACACGCTTCAGCACATCTTCACCACCTTGACAAACGGCAGTACGATACAGCGGCATTGGGAAAATACTTATCAACAAATCAGGAGCGAGCTTCTTTTAATTTACCTCAGACAGGTACTGAAAAAAAAAAACGAGCAGACAAAAAGTGCAGCGTTTCCACAACCTCCTTTTGAAAACCATCACGTGTTGCTGGTTCACCACCATAAGACGATACAAGAACAGACGGCAAATGGGGTGACAGTTTTTCTTTGAATTAACGAGCGTATAAAAGGGTACTCTTAATCACGCAGAAATATGGAGCGTGACACCCGCTGGCTCAAAAACAAATGCGATAGCCCCAATCCTCGATCGCATACTCGGTGAAAAAGATTATCTCGCCTTATCGGCTCAACATTTGATATCCAAACAAAAGAGGCAAAAACTCGGTGAAACTTTTGTACATTCATGCGGGCACAGTTTATCGCTTGCAAAATATACAAGAGCTTCGATAAGAGAAAAACATTAGAAACCGTCGCTCTGGCAAAAATGGACAAGTCACGCCTCTTCCAGCGAGAAGCTTGCCTGTCCAGGTCGGTTGCGACACCCGAACAATAGGTTTTGTTTCCTCGATAACAGTCGAGGGGCATGCCGAGATACGTCCAAGGCACACAGTCTCAGCACACGCCCTCAAACACTGAAGGTGTTGTTGCCCAAGCGTAATGCCAACACCCGCGTCACTTGCTCCAATTTATACCAACAGCAGTATCTCCACAAAATGTTTTCGCTAAAAACAAAAACACGGCATTGACGCTTCGCTTGTCGGTACAAAAAACTGCAATGTCATCCGCATAACCAATAACTTTTAGCCTCTTCATTTTCCAAACGGAATCCCAACATTCCTTGCTATTCAGGATGCTTAAACAAAAAAGTTATAAATACGTGATGAAAAATAATGGCGACATAGGACACCCCTGTCTTACGGACGTCCGAACATGGATAGGTTCTGTCAATTATTTTTGACGATGAGTCTCGTCGTATATCCCTGATAGGCCATTTTGGCTCCTTCAAAAATGACATCACCCACGTTGACACATTTCGAAACATAAAATAAAACGTCGTGCTTAACACGGTCGAAAGCCTTGTCTAGGTCTAGTTGTAGCATGGCAACTTGGCCCATGCCCTCGTCGCAATGCCTTCCAGAACACTATGGGCTATGTGAACATTAGTTGAAATTGACCGGCCTTTAATACCGCACCTTTGATGGCCTCCAATAACCTGACAGGCTGCTCTCTAAAACCGTCGCGATAACATTTTTGCAAAAATTTTGTATTCAACATTACACAAAGTCATTGGGCGAAACCCGGTGACGTAACGCAATTTCTCGGCTTCGTCACTTTTCGAAATAAGGACAGTGTAGGTTCGTATGAAAGACGGCGGCAGCGATTTCCGTTCACACGCAACTAGAAACCTCCAGTAAAATCCCGGACACTGTGCTTTATTATTTCTTATAAAACTCGGCATTTAAACCATCGGGTCCCGGCGTTTTGGAATTTTTCAAATAGTCTATTGCTTTTTCGAGCTTCTTTAAAGTGATTACCTGCGAACGACTGTCCCTTCCTCCTCCACCACCTGTGATGGGTATTCGAGAAGGTTCCCGCGCTCTGGGTCCTTCCTCCCCTTAACTTACAGCTCAAAAAGCGTTCTGCACTGGGCAACAAACGCTTGCTTAATGATACTCGGGTCTGTTCTGCTGGAAGCCGTTTTGCTCAATTTCGCCGATTTCGCCGCACAGCGCGTAACGTTTGTCGTCGATTAACGCTCTCTTTGTCGGCTGCTCCCAGCAGGTACCTCTCTGACCAAAGACGAACAATTGCTCCACATTAACGCTCAAGATGCTGCCGCGGTCGAGGTCGGTCCTTAACACTTTCCAAGTCCTTGAGAGCCACTTCGGGTGTTTGACACTCAGCTCTCAACAGCGCCTGGAAATTGGCGTTTGAAGTGCGTTCGGCACCGCGCGCCTCGTACGCTTTGAATCCCAAGCATTTTAACTTCCTGCTTGATGATTTCCACATATAAAAAATGTCCCCTTTCTGTCCCTGAACACACGATTTGAAAATGTCATCTGCTTCCCCCAAGAAAACAACTATCGCTAAGAAGCTTGGTATTAAGTTTCCAAAGATCCAATCAAAGCGCACCCTTGTCAATGCTCTTCTACCAACCGTCGTCGACACCAAGCAGTGATCGAAAAAAACAATGGCATGACCTGGTACTTCGTTAGGGTAGTTACCAGCGTCACCGAAACGTAAATTATGTCTGGTAGCGCATGCGATGATGCCTGGAAATCTGTGAAATGCATCTCGGGGTTTCATTCCGCACAATTCCTGCATCTATCAAGTCGAAGTCCTGGGTCGAATTGCTGGGAACGGTAATATCCCTATCAGTGCGGTGTTCGATAGGCGTTCAATCAATCGCTCGAACAACACGGTTAATTTGCCACAGAGCATGACTGTTCTATCAGTCTACAAATCGGTCCAAGCCGGGAAAAATGCAACACCCTCTTTCACCGTACTGGGGGCAATTAACGGAACGTGATATTGCCGCGGGCGCAGCTGACCAAGCAGGCAGCGCGCCCGTGGCGTAACGGTTATCGTGCTTGTCTCCCACGCGAAAAGCCAGGGTTCGATTCCTGGGAGCAGCGGATCATTTGTTTATTCCTGTAAAGTAGTATTCAGGTAAATTCTAGAATCCTGTTGCTTGTTCGAGGTCCGAATGTTCTACGCGACGAACTTTCTACGCCGATTATTCCAGAAGCCTACGCATGTACTACATAAGGGGCTCCGCGTGGCGAGCCGCAGTCAGTTTCGCGTCAGCGTTCGATCTGCTGCTTCGCCGCTTTCGACGCCCGCGACGCTCTGCTGTTATGTTTATTTTTCCTTTTATTTTTGGGCACAAGTTCGCCCCATTAAACATTCAGTTTACTCAGTCATTCGCCGCCTCATCACTTGTCATTCGTGACATTTTGGTGGAGGTGCTGGGTACCGCATGCCCGTGCAGCATTCCCCTCCAAGGGCCCGCAGTGCAAGTCCGATTCCCGGCTCGGTGAGAAGACCACTCAACGCGGAACCTGAACCTCGCACCAGCCGCCGCACCAAGGAGAGGATCCTGAGTACGGTTTGCTGTTGGAAAAGCCCAAGCCGAAGAAGACAACGATGGCCAACCAGTCACAGACCCCCGCCACTCCTGCCGTCGTCTACCTACCCGTCGCTCCTCGGACACCGGCTCCCTTCCACGGCGAAAGCCACGAAGACATCGACGGCTTGGTCCAACAAACAGTACGGACGAGTGGCCCGTCATAACGGGTGGACACCGGAACTGTGTCTACAGAACGCTTATTTCGCCTTGGAAGCAACCGCCCGGAACTGGTTCGAGAACCACGAAGCATCGATCACCTCCTGGGAGCAGCTCAAGGCTGAGTTGCGAAGAACATTCACGAACCAACAACGAAGAGAACGCGCGGAAGAGCTTCTTCAAGCGAGGATCTAAGGCCCTAACGAGAGTGTCGTTAGCTTCGTGGAAGATGTTCTGCGACTCAGCAACCTCGCCGATCCTCAAGCCTCCGAAGCAAGAAGCTCAGAGTTTTGATGTGCGGCGTGAAGGAAAATATTTTCGGAGGCCTACGTGCGGAGCCCGCCTACCACCGTCGAAGGCTTTATGACTGAGGCAACCAACCTCGAACGTGCCCTTCAAGCACGAGCCGCCCACAATCACCGAGTTCACGGCGTCGCTACCTTTTCGTCTTCCGGTAATCCGGGACGTCGTCCGGGAGGAGATCAAGAAGCGCCTAATTGCCGCTGCAAGCCCAGCTTCACCCTCAATCGCCGAGATTGTCAGGGAAGAAGTCCAGCAAGCGCTGCAGATACGAGATCTTTATGTAAGTGCGTGTGCATCTAAAGCATTCCGTCTGGAAAGTTCGCCCATCCAACTTTCCCAGATTGAACGAACAACAAGATTATCGACCGGTCTGGAACGTTCCAGTCACACAAAAGAAAAGAAAGATAAAAATGACTAAGCCCTGGTGCAAATCGAACCCTGGCAAGCGTCATGGGAGTCGAGCGCTCTGCCGACTTGTAAAATTGCTTGTTTGCTTTTTTAAAACGACCCCCTGCCCTCTTTTTTACCCCAGACACTTCTTTTTCCTGGTATTAAAAGATCTGTTTTATTTATATCTGCCCAGTTATTTTTTATACTTTCAGTTTCGCAAAGCATTTAGATAACTGCTTCACTGCCATCAATGGCAGCATTATGTTGCATTTTATGGGATTTCTTTTCTTAATATGCTATTCATGGACTGTTATAGGTTTGGTCTTGCAAATTGTTTCACTGTTAGCGACTCTGTGAACTGAAGACATAGAACTTTTTGGTCTATATGAACTAACCGAATTAATGGTTGACGAATTTTCCAGCATCTGGTAAAACATACACCACCCACGGTTCACAGGCTTCCTCCTAAATGTTTCCCGTTGACGACCGAAAAATACAAAAAAAAAAAAGGTTCCGGTGTATTCATACAATAGAACTGCTTAAAATAAAAATGAAGCGGTTCTCTCTTTGAAGAAAAACACCTACATCGGTCGAAATTAACAGCGTAAGTAGGGCATCCACACAAACACACGTCACCACAGGTCACGTGACAACAGGTCACGAAAGAAGCGTGTTTGTGTGGATTCCTACTTGCGCTGTTAATTTCGAGACATGGAAAACCAACTCGCCCAAGCCGCCGTTTTGTCCACCTACATCGCCTTCATTTGGCCTCCAGGGTCCCGGATATTGAGATTACCTTTCAATTTGGTGCACGGAGGCTGCAGAAATTAATTTTCACAGTGCCGCTGAATCCCATCCTTTCCAAGGCGTGACGTCATATTAGAAGTTTTCGGAATATTTGCTTTCGCGGATCTCCAGCGCCTATGAAAGCTAAGCACGCGCACTCGTGCTACTTTCGAGAAGTTTCGAAGGAAGCGTCACGACTGTTGTCAGTGCTGGGGAATATACCAGGGCAAGCGTGCAATAGCGTGCGCCGCCCCGACGAGCGACGCGCGCTTGGCGTCCCAAATATTCTACTTTGACCTCGCGACTTATCGGAGGTTTACCGTGTTTTCTCCTGTTTCGTGACATATCTTCGCCAAAAGAAAAAGAGCGTCATATTAAGTTTTACAAGATAGAACTTACTCACAACTTACATATAACTCGTTTATTTCAAAAAGTGTTTTAGATTCCCTTTAAATAAAAGTAGTTATTCCCACTGCATTTTTATAACCTTTAAATACGCATTTAACAGTGCTTAGAAGAGGATGCAATGTTTTCCGATCGATGTCACGAAAACTTGGTCACAGAAGTGACGTCACACAGATAACACCGGGGCGCCGACCGATTTGCATCGCCGCGCTCCTGAACGGCACGCCATGCCTCCTGCCGAGAACCGCGCAGTGCGCACGCGCGTCCTCCTAATGTGATAGCATTCTTTAGCTTACCCTTGGATTTCTTGGACTTTCTGGCTTACTAATGCTCAGTAAGTATGCACAGGATAGAGACAATACTGGAATGCGTGCGTTCATTGGCCAGACGACTCCGCCGCCAGAAAATGCACAATAAACAGTTCTTCAAATTTATTTTCCAACTTATAATGTGCAGTTGCTTTCAGTACCTGTAGCTATTGCTGTGATTTCTTCAAATAAAGAAAATGTTTCCTGCCATTATTATTCGCGACCAGCCGCGTCCACCTGTATTGTGCTTTGCCTTGGTTTGCTGTGTTATAACTTGAAACATATTGGTTGTTCCTGGTGGAAGATGGGCGGCTTAGGCTAGGCAAGGGCCCGGGCAGTGACAGGACTTCAGCAGTCAACTGTCTTTCGAACAACAAATGGTCATTTACACGATATTTATTGCGGTGACTGGTGTTGATAACATTTAAGAGAGCACATAAAGCATATAGTTTGCCTTGTCTCAAGGTGAGGAATTCGTGCGCCAGGATTGGTGGCCAATAATTGCAGAGTTTCAGTTCTGAAAGCTTTCAGGCTCAGGCGTCAATAGCCTTTTACCACCACACGCATGGACACAAACGAACACAAACGGACTCAAACTCTCTCACAGCCCCGTCGTCAGCTACTCCGATGCCTTCGATTTAAGAATAGTTATCGTTGTGACCGGCCCCAACAGCATGAATTAACCTGTAGTTGCAGGATCACTTTTTTGTTCGGGGGGGGGGGGAGGATGAACAATTGAACAATTAAACTCAGAATCCGATACTCAAGCAGCAATTAGCATCGATAGTGAATGTCAGCTCCGCGTCGGCATTCACTTCATTCCACCCTCTTCACCCTTCACCAACCTCCTTCCCAACGGGTCGGGCTTAACCCAGCATATTACTGTTCCCGTAAAATTATAGCCGATCCGTTCAATGCCTTCCGTGAACTTCTTCAGTGATTCTGGAAGCAACGCCATGGTACTCAACGAAGACGTCTATGTTTCATCTTATGGGTGAGTGCCGTGATTTGCCGGTGAACTTGAACTGTCAAGTAACGATTATTTTGTGCGTCCAGCAGGCCTCGACGACTAATCGGCCTCTCTGAAAGTCCGCTCGAATTTCAAGTTGAAACTCTAGAGTCGCATACACATGTCGTCGGAACTCAGAAATATACTCATTACGGCAGCATTAAATTTCGCCTTTCAGTACCACGCTCACTTTTGATGTGGAGATAAATGCCTGTGTTTTCCTCTTTCCCTCAGGGGTTTTAAATTAAATTACATCTAATAAACTATATTGACCTGCTTGTCTATTCAAATATGAGGTTACTCTGTCTGAACTTTGCGCGCGAGCTGATCAACCATTAAAAATTTTCCTCATAAACCACTGTACCCCTTGAAGTTCTCTCATTTAGTGATTGAAAAGAAGTATTCTCCTGCATACTTGGAAGAGAAAAAACCTACTTTTGTGGCGAACGGCAAGGCGTCCCTCATTCTAGCAATACAACGTTTTGGCTTCTGAAAACTTGGAGCAATCCTAAGGTCACGGTTGACGTGGTGCCTAAGAGGAGAGTTGCAGGACTGGAAAACAATTCCATCGGGCAGCGTGAATCGTGAATCTTCGAAAGTATATTTATTCTTTGTCGAGGTCAAGAGTCGCTTTTCATATACTCAAACAACATCCGCGCGCGCGCAGGTGTGTGCATCTTTTTCGTGGTACATACACGTATTGTGTGATACCTACACACACACTAAGTTGATTGAAAGCAGGTGTGTATAGAACCATCACTAGAGGACTTTCGAACATCTAACGAAAGGAATGGTGCATGATAAGTAGGATAACTGTTAGTCTGGGCAGAGAATTCTTGATCGCTGCCGATGCTTACTGGTTCAGGAAACAAGACTTATAATGTTACCAAGTTATTTTCTTCACAGAACAAAAATAAAAAAAAAGCAACGAGCAATTCGGGGGTGGGGAGGGAGATGGCGAACGCCCCTTCGCCTTCCCCCTTTTAGGATTGCCACTCGTCGCATAGTCGAAATTTCGATAAGCCGGACGTTACCAAGAACTGGAAAAAAACACGTGAAAGTTAAAATAAAGCTGCATGTTTTAGTTATCACCTTTTTTGTTGATTTTAGTGGGGAGAGTGGCAGCAATTTTTCTTCGATGTCGATTTGGCACCTCCAGTTGATTAAATGTTTACTGTGTATTACCACTGAGTTCATCAGCACGCGGCGGAATTTAGTTCTCAGGCCTTTACACAAATTAAGCTAAATTGATATTTAAACGACATGAATCATAAAACGCAGAGGAAAGTTTTTCCCTGCTGGCCCGCGTAATTGTTTATTATTATAAATGTTTGCCGTTTGTATTTCCATAAAAAAAACTCCGAAATAGAAAACTGGTGATCTCCTCATAGAGGCTAATTGTGTGTTTTTTTTCTCTTGAATATTCATTATGCGCAGCCAGATAACAGAAAATTCATTAAGCTTCTTCACTAGACTTGTCAACATTTAACAGGGCGCAACAAAGAAGTGATTATATCATTTCTCTTCTCGTTATTTGAAGAAAGAAAATAATAAACACACAGCAGTAGGGTGCACTCTGAAAACGGCCATTAAGCGCATTCATTACTCGATGGGACAAAATTAGCGGCCTCAGTCGTAGGAATCGAGTCGTAAGTATTTTCATGAAAAATAAGCATGCCCAGTATCGTGCCCTGACGGCTTAATACCTTCGACTCCGCCTAACGGTACGCGCCAAGAGCGCGCTTTCTGCTCTTTCCTTGTCTGCTTCTTCTCTTTTCCTGCTTTGAAAATTAAGATGTTCTGTAATTTAACGCCGATTCGGCTGGTCGCTACCTAGGCCGACTTCACAGCTTTGGCGACGGGGGTGCTGAACTTGGACACCCTCGCTCCCTGAGGTCACGTATGCGTCGTTCGGCACAAGCTCTCACCGGCGAATGCCTGGCACCGCGGCGACGTCTGCTTCCGGAGAGTTCCGGGCTCACAGGGAAACTCGGGTGCTGCATGTCGATGGCCGCGCGTTCTATTTCAAACGTCTTTGCTAGAATTCTGACCCGCTACCTTAGCCGGAAGCATGGCTAACTGTGACAGGCCACCCACTTCCTGGACAAAACAGTTATGCCACCAATACCATAAAACATTTTGGCTAAAATCTTCGAGCGATACATCTTGGCTAGAGGCACTCAAAACTTTTCCGCCAAACGATGTCAAGAGTAATCTCAGTAGATGCCTTCTATAAACCCGTCAATACGCGCGTTGTATTTTCAGAACCTGTGGGCCAGGAGCGGAGCGCGTATAAAGTTTGCTGCCCACTGGTTCCACAGTTCATGACGTGTCATTACGCCGCAATGAGGCGCTCTGAGTACGAATAAGTCTATGCGGAGCGCAATTTCCTCTACTTTTTGCACAGGTGTTGCGATGATGCCAGAAGGCCGTGCTCTTATTGGCTGATTGAAATCAGGTAGGTAGACCTAAAGGCATCTAGCATTGAGGCCTATCATCAATCCTTCCAATGAAAGCCACTCAGAACTCGTCGTCGTTCTGGCATCACTGCAACACCTGCGCAAGAAGGAGACGACTTGCTCACTTGATTGCTTAGGAGCCGAATGCCAGCTCATCTGCGACTCTCTGCCAGCTTCCGTCTAGTCGACGCAAACAGTACCGGCAGGGAGATGGTCAGCAGGTTCAACAAGGGTCTCGCGACGTGTACACGGAAACCGTTGGGGTCCTCGATGCCAAGCTTTCACAGCCAATCAAGGATACCTTGCAGCACACTTTGATTCCACATGATAAAACAACAAGAAGGAGAAACCCTTCGCGATTATCTCTCAGCCCTCCGAGAATTAGCCGCGTTGGCGAACTTCGGCGCCGACACCGAGGTCGCCATTCGACGCGAGTTCATGGTGAGGGCTACTTCCACAGGATATCCAAGAATGCCTGCTTCTAGACGCCTCGCTTCCTTTCAGTGTCGTCTTGCAGACAGCGATCACTATGGAACAAGTGCGCCGTGAGTTCGAGACTGGGCCATGGTGACCACAGCAGCATCGTCGAAGGCTTCGAGAGAGGACGTGAAGTGTCAAGTGGAAGGGCGGGTAGAAATTAAGGCTCAAAATTTGCGTTGTGAAGATGGATGAACGGCGAAGCTGTGGTATGACCTGCAACGATTGCCGACTGCTCTATAGTCCCTTTTTATGACAAACGGCACCAGTTGGTTTTGCAGTCTTTAACGTCCCAAAGACGACATCAGGTTTATAAAAATAATGAATAAAGGTCAGCATTAACACCGCTGCTTGAAATGGAGATGAAAGTTTTAACCACAAATTATCCGGGTGAACGCCAAAAGAACGGAAGAGTGAGAGATCTGTAAAACATTTTCGAGTATTCTTGTTAACGCAACTTGCCTCCTACAAGAGCTAATATTGCCGCGGGCGTAGCTGACCAAGCAGGCAGCGCGCCCGTGGCACAGCGCGTTATCGCGCTTGTCTTCCACGCAGAAGGCCAGGGTTCGATTCCTGGCCGCCCCTACACATTTTTGTTGACGCTGTGATGTGATGTTCTGGGGAATTCGAGAACCGCCTTGCTTGTTCGAGGTGCGATGTTCTACGCGTCGAACTTTCTACGCCGATTATTCCAGAAGCCTACGCGTGTACATAAGGGGTTTCGCGTGGTGAACCAGAAGTCAGTTGCGCCCCAGCGTTCGACTCTGCTCTTTCGCCGACTTCGACGCCCGCGACGCTCTACTGTTATCTTTGTTTCCATCTTTATTTTTGGGCACAAGTTCGCCCGATTAAACATTTAGTTTACTCAGGTTATTCACCGCCTCATCACTTGTCATTCGTGACAATATTGTAAAACTGAAGGCTTTCGTTAAAACTCCAGCGGTGTTGTTCGTGTGAGCATTTATGATTTTTAGCACTGGTGACTTAAGCAAGCTCAGCAGGCCGGCAACAGGCTTGCGAAAAGGGTCTATACCAGATGATTGAAAACGAAAGTAAATTAACTGTACCAAGCTATTTTATATATGAAAGACTTCCTACGTTGCGTACAGTGGCCGCGGCAGCTTATGCAACCTCAATCGTTACCGAGAAACGCACGCGGGGAGCGCTATGGGCTTCGCAATGTTAGCGGGGCTAGGGACGTCACTCTACCCTTCGTCCCTGTCGTCGCCGTGGCAGCTTATGCAACCGCAATCATTACCGTGAAACGCATGTGGGGAGCGCTACGTGGTTATCACCTATAACGTGGTTTTGACACTTGCTTTGTAGTTTTCTTATTGAAACGAGATGTCGAAACCACATAAAAGAGATAATGCGCGCGCGAATGGTTATAAAGCACGCGCGATAATTTTCTGTCGACGGACACGAAAAGAAAAAGGAACCTAAAGTCATACACTGCTTTCGCTGTAAAAAATGGCACTTACCTACACCGAGCGCACCGATTCTGCCAGCGAGCCGTCATTCACCTTCATCAGTGTCGTCACCCACGCACGAGCCGCGGGGCTCGCGCAGTGAGTCACCTGCTCAATCTCCAGTGCCTCGTTGCTCAGCCAGATCATCGAACACACGCGCTCCACGCTCGTCTGCCCAACGGAGCTACGCGACCTGCGGTCGCAACGACGTCGTTGGTTTCGACTGTGCCAGTCATGATCTGAGGGCTGGATTGTCGCAATTTCGTCATCCGGTGAATCTGAAACCTCCGTGGTGGCAACAACGACCACGGTGAAACGATTACGGCGGAACTTGTGCAGATGCGGTTACGATCAGGAACGCTGCCAGGGCTATGGCGTCTGCCAAGCCAGAGGTCGTCACTGCGACAACTGCGACAGTCAGGTGCATTTTTTCCTTCATTGAAGAAGTGTTAAACGATCCCTCCATTGCTGCACATATAATGAGGTTGAGGTGATCGTCTCCATTGTACTGCAGGAGATGAGTGTATCTCGAAGCAACGTCTGCAAGATTAGACTGCCAATGACGCGCGACTCAGCGCCGTTGTGGGATATGTGATCTCACAGTGGCCACCGGTGTGTACTCTATCTGGTGTGCTGCCATCTTCTCCGTCCTGAAAGATATACTCTTGGTATACGATGGGTTCTTGTTCCGTGGCACAGAGGATGTCATTCCCTCGGATGTGCGATGCGCTCTTGTTTCTCGAGCGAATGAGAGTCATAGTAGCATCCGGAAGCCACAAGCGCGTCTTCGTGAACTTTATAAGTCGCCACGTATAAATGCAGAAGTGAGTAGCGCAGCCTGTGCCTGCGAAATCTGTAGCATATCGCACAAGGATGCCAAGTCATCAGCGATCCCTGTGCAACCAAAGGTCTTGCTAAAGCGATCTGAATCTAAGGGAGGCCATCGCACTTGATGCCCTCTTTGAGCAAGAAGAGCCAGCGAACTACGATACCATTGCGTTTGTTGACTCTCTTTCGAAGTTGCTGCGAATACCAGTGCAACAGAGGCAAGTACACGCCAAAGAGACACCCGACCGGCGTTGGAGCAGCTAAGACCCAAGATTTCGGGTTAGAGTCTGGATTATAGTGAAGAAACTCGGAAAGGTACCCGAGAGAGTCGAGGTTTGGTCGACATTACGTATCGCGAAGCGTGTTGGTCTGTGCCCGTTCCGGTTGGAGAGTGGTGGAGTGTGGAATGTCTGGGAATTCACAGGTGCTGCCGAGGAGAACTATAGATGTCATCAAATGAAGATATTGGCTGCTGTTCAAACTGTCCGCCCCATGAGGCACCGGATTGTCCAGGTGACGTGTGTCGAAGGCATAATCATTTGCAGTCACAAAAGTAAAGCTTGGCCTGGCTCCAGCAGCAGCCCCGATCGCAGAAGCCTGATTGCATACCCATCCCAGACACGCCAGGAAAGACAGCCACCTCTCACGACCCTCTGCAAGTGCTTCCAAAGCGTTTGGAGCGTAACCGTTCACCTCCAGTGCGCTACAGAGACCATGTTGCTCGATGAACAGGGTTAACTATTTCCATAACATTTTTTGTTACTAATGTTGAACTATGTGCGTTTTCCTCTTTGAAGTATTCTAAGCATGCCCGTTATTTCCTTTTTGTAAACGGGTGCGCGTGAACTCGTAATTTGACTGAAACCATAACTTTTAATTTGAAAGCTTTAAATCTTGTTTGTTGAAAATGTTTAGCCCCCCCCTCAAAAACAAAAAACAAAAAAAAACATTTGAGCGGGTAATGGTTACCGAAGTGATCTAACATTGCAGGGCAGCGATTTGTGTTTATGTTCATTTATTCCATTATATACCACTTGTCAAATCACCCAAGCATCAAAAGAATGTTGGGAACGTCGGTACAGAGCACTGCACGTGCTCGCCTTCCCTAAAGAAAATATTCGAACTAAATAACCTAAGTAAAACGTCCAGAGAACGCGCGTGCGAAGGCCATTTTTTTAGATTGGTGTTTTCGACCAGTTAGAGTTGAAGCACGCTGAAGACGCGAGCACGTGCAATGCGTGTGCCCACGTTCCCGGCTTTCCTTTTGATACTTTGGCAATTCGGCAAAAGGTCTATTCAACTTTCTTTGCGAAGTTCTTTCTTAACTTTCTCTCTCTGTCTCTCTTGTGCCCGCCCTCTTTAAGAAAGGATGGAAAAGCAAATGTTATTGTCAGTTTGGTTTGGATTTTACTTTTCTTGCATACTTTTTGTTTCCCTTTTCATGCTAACTATCTGTGGACTATCCCTCCGAACAACAGCGAATCTGCCGAACGGCACTGCGCCAAGAGCGCCCGCACTGCCCTCTCACTGATTGCTTCTGGCTGTCAGAACTGTTTGTTGTCAGGAGAAGCTTAATAACTCCAGCCGTCTCAGAGAGATCGAGAACTGTCTGCAATCTAGGAGAATTTCGCGCCCGCGCAGCATCATCTTATGTTTGTTTGTATTACGAAGATTACCTGCTGAGCGCTACCACATCGCAGATAACAAGTGCGGAGACAAACGCCTTTAGAATGACAATATCAATTTTTTTATTCTTTTTCGAAATTATTAATATTGTCGCTTTCGGAAACTAATTGCTTTGATTATTATTCGGGTGTAAAAATGGATCTGTAGAACGCAGATTCAACCAGTGCTCTTTTAACGAAGGAGTGGCGTTGAATCATCTTCGAAGTATCTTAATACTTGTATAAAATGCGTCGCAAGACGTTTGTAGAACGAATATTGCAAGGTGTTATTCCTTGTCCCAAAGCCTTACGTTAGCACTCTAGATCATTGGGTTGGTGTATCTATTGACATCAGCTCAAAAGATAGATGGCGTTGATGCATGGCTCCGAACCAGTATTTTGCAGAGTATCACAATGAAAGCAGCCATTGGAGATTTCAGCAGTCGTAAAGAAAATGTTTTCTATACTGAATGAATGGGTGGACACCTATAAGTTGGAAGAGGCTCTGATTTGAGAGCGAAGAAACCACTCGAGTTTATTTTTAACGCGAAGCGTTCTTTGGCTAGGCGGTCTAGATTTCAAGAAGCCCTATTAGGAGAAGCCGGAATGACTGAAGCCCTGGCCTGTGACATCAGGTGACTTCAGTTTTCGCGCTAGATTTAGCTGGAAAATTGTCGCCAAGCGACATCATCGCCAAATAAAATTGTCCGCTAACTTTAGAAAATAAAAATATTTCGCATGACTTCGTCCCACGTGAACTATGCGCGGATGCAGTTTCCCCGCTAGATTTAGCGGGAAAATGGACGTCACATGACCTGAACTCCAATTCAGGCTCCCCGGTAAATGTATCGAAACAAATGACGTCGCATAACTTCGTGTCACGTGACCTTTACACATATTCAGTTTCCCCGCTAGATTTAGAGGGAAAATTGACCTCACAAGGCCTTAACGCCAATTTAATTTCCACAGTACGCTGAGCAAAAAAAATGAGGTCAAATGGCTTTGTGTCAACGTGTTGTATGCACAAATTAAATTTCCCCGCTTAATTTAGCAGAACATTGACTTTAAGTGACACGATGTCACGTTACTTATACTCAAATTTACTTTCCCTATTAGATTTGGCAGAAACATTAACGTCACGAAAGCTGAACTCAAATTCAGTGTCCCCGCCAAATTGAACGGGACAATTCACACGAAACCTATCGTAGCCCGCCATTCCCTATAATGTGTGGACAAAGGCTAAGACTATCGAAAAGGTTTACGATGCAAGAACCTTTCACACGCCCGCAGCCACGTGTGACATCACACGAGATTGTGACGTCATGATCTATTCACCCACGAAATATGGCGGCAAACTTTTCAGCTGAATTTTGTGGAAGCTTTTCCGCGAAATTTATCGGAAACTCTTACCGCCAAGTTTGCCGGAGATATATTCCACAAAAACTTTGGCGGGAAAATTTCACTAAAAACACGTGACGTCATGTGGCGTCATGTGACACAAGACGCTGCCAACCAGACCACACAAACACGCTTGCACGGCTAGGGAACGAGAGCGGGTTTACAGATAGGGCTTTGAGAATGGGGCGCGATAATCCTATCGCGTTCCACTCCTAAAAAACGAAACTTAGGCGTCCCCAAGTATTTTTTATTCACTTTGGTTGATTGTCATAACTGATAGGATTTTAACGCGTTAAATGCATTTTAATGCCATTAATTCCCAATATGTTACCCGTCCGTTCGTCCGTGCGTTTTCTGGCGCAATTTAGGGGAAATCGATATCACGAAACCAATACAGAAATTCAGTTTCACAGATAAATATACTGAAATAATTGATGTCACGTGACCTGACGTTATGGAACAGAATACGAATTAAATTTTCCCCTAGATTTAGCGAAAATCTTGACGTGACTTTACTACATCCCTATAGCAATAGGGGTGTAGGTTCACATTCAATATTCGCAGTATTTCAATATTCAATTTCAAATTCAAAATTCACAGTATTTACAATCCAGGTGAATCGTCAAACCGTACTTGGAGCTCTAGCTACTAAAAAGCGCGAGTGTACTGTTCCATCTTTTTCTTCCTTTCGTGTGCAAGGGTTGCCGCGATGACCGCTAGACTGTCCCCCCCCCCTCCTCCGTCTGCCGAAAAAGTGTTTTAGACAAAAAAGATATTCTGCCCTAGGTTGGTTTGGCCAATTTACTCAGTCATGCATGTTGATATGGCGATTCGATACCAGTGGGCTTGAGCCTGTTTATCGATACTTTTTCTTCTTTCCCTTTACCAGTGTTGCAAAGTCATATTGGTTTATCTATTAGTACTGGGAACGGGCCATCATTGGGTGCTTGAGGGCAGCGGACTAGAGCGCCCTTCTTAAGAAATTATGCGTTGTAGTAGATAGTTCGCTGCCGACAAAAACAGTGCGTGTCGATAAAAGTCTTGTAGGTGTGGGGCGGAGCTGCGACATAGCACCTTTTAGGCGGTGGACGTAGTTGGATGTGTTAGAAGTGATCAAAAATCACAAATTCCTGTGGTATGTAGTAGGCGGAGTGTTGTGCCATAGACGAGTTTTGTGGTTGAGCATAAACGGTGGTCTCTGAAGACTGTTCGGAGACGTCAAAGTACAAGAGGCTGAGATTTAGTCGCGAAATCCTTATGCGCAGAAATGTTTGCGCAACTCTCCGAGCGGTGATTTTGGGATTGGAGAAGGCCTCAGGCCATTTCGTGAACCGATCAATGGGTGTGAGATTGCATTTGCTTCCATGTAAGCCTGATAGGGCCCGACGATGTTCTGAGGTGCACTTTCAAATCGTGACTGAGAAAGTCGAAAAATTCCTCCTGGACTTTGATACCAATACATCTATTCTTGCATTTTTATCAAGACGCTCGTTTTTATCGGAAATAGACTGCGAGGGTATCATTGAGTCTTCGCTCGCAGGTAAGCAACTAAGTTTTTGGAACAATCTCTTAAATCGATATTCATGCTTGGCCAAGCGTATCATATATTATTCAATTTCACATGTTTTAGTGTAAACGTCTTAAGCCCATCCCATACCCTTTCCAGCCGCAATTTGATCACGTGGAAGTTTATTAGCAGTAAGTGTGCCCTAGTGAGACCTGTTGTAACTTCGCCTCGGTCGGCTTCTACCGGGATACAGAAAAAGACAGCCGGCTTCGATCGCACCCGCGTTCCAACTGCCACGGGGCGTTTATTTGTGAGACAAAGAAGAAAAAGACAAAACACGCGACGCCCTCCTAGCGGAGGTAATTCGTTCAGTCACTACATGTCCCCACACTAATCCAAAACACACGTTCACACAGTACAACAGCAACAATTCAACTTGGTCTGCCAACCAGGTAATAAGTGAGCCTGTCGGGTTGCCTACTTATTCGTGTACTGTGCCTTACAGAAGGAGCGGGCACACCAGGTTCGTCATCGTCATGACTATCGAAGTTGTTCTCAGGCTCCAAGTCCGAGTCATCTGAATCCGTTGATGCTGCCGGCTCACTGTGGTTCGCCGGCGAATCACAGTGAGCCGATCCCAAAATGAGTTTCATACAGAACGGAGCGTTCTGTATGAAACTCATTTTGGGATCTTTGCCTCAGGTGATCACAGTGTACAAAACGAATCCTACTAAAGACTCGCACCAAGTATGTAAGAGTACTAATTTTCTTCGTCACCTTTCCTCTCTCCCATCCCGTTTCCTCTTCTCTCACCTTTCGCACCTACACTTTGTCTCCGACATTGAACGCTCCTGGCGTTGCATGTTGGGTGTCAACGGTCTCCTTGGCTTCATTTTGTTATTGTCGCGGTAAAGAAGCAGAACAGGGTTTCAACAAGGCAAGATGTGTCCGTGGCAAGCGCCCAAGAAATAGCTCTGCTGGCGTCTTTCCAGTTACCACGTGGGGCGTTTTTCTGTACTGGAACGAAAAGTTTGACAGCTTCAGCTGCATGCTTCTTTTTCCACCCGCTCCCTGTCCTCCAGCACCTGTTTCCGAAGGGACTTTTCACCGTCTGAACTGAGCGTTCGGCAAGTCCATTGGAGGCCGGGTGGTAAGGAAAGAGCTGTCGTGTGCAAGATTCCATTTTCACGCATGAAGGATCTAAACTCTTCAGACACCGGCTGTGGTCCATTTTATCTGTTACCACTTTTTTTGGCAACCCGAATTGCGAGCAATACTGTAAAACCCTTTATTTTCGCGGCCCCTATTTTTCAAGAATCGGTTACAGAGGTCACAATCGCTGCCCCTAAATTTCGCGAATTCCACACGCCTGCATTGAAACTCTTAAGGGTCGAAATTTTCGCGCGCCTTAAATTTGCGAATTTTTCAATTCGCGAAATTTGCTGAAAATTGAGGGCTCGCGAACATTAAGGGTTTTACAGTATCATCTGCAGCTTTTCGATGTTGCGCCAAGAAGTCTTAGACGACATTAGAATGGCTTCCATCCATTTTGAGTGGTCATCAACTAGGATCGATATGTTCGATTAGTCTTTCTTTGCGAAGTCTAGGTGCACGCGTTCGAAGATCCCTGTAAACAACGGCCAATGTTGGAAACGGAGCACGGGGAGAGTTGATATCCATTGCTTGAAAGACGTCGCACGTGCGCACCAGATTCTCAATGGCAGCGTCTAGTTCATTTCACCAGACATGCTGTCTCACCAGCATCTTCATTTTAGATGCTCCTGGGTGACCTTCGTGTACAAGACGAATGATGACGTTATGCAATGCTTTTGGGATGACCACCCTCTTGCCCCATACCAAGCAATCCTGGTCAGTAGACAACGCCTCTCTTCTCTAGAAAAAGGGAATTAAGTCTGGATCGTCTGATTTTTAGGCCCTCCTCGTTTCATGAGTTCGATGCTCTGAAGTAGTAGGGGATCCATTTTAGTATCTTCTAGCACTGTCCAGCTTGTGACCGGAACATGACCGAGCGGCGAAAAGTAGTTAACCTAGTCACAGTCATCTGTTTTCCCGGGAAGGGGAGCCTTGAAAGGGCATCGGCGTGACCAATGCTGGTACCCTTCGCAAAACGATCACAAAGTCATACTCAGCTAACAGAAGTCGCCATCTCTGTATACGTGCAGCTGCCATGTCGGTTGACTTCTGCCCTTGCTTCATAAGTGTAGTGAGAGGGTAGTGGTCAGTGTCCAATGTGAATCTTTTACCGAAAAGTTCCTTGTGAAATCTCTAGACAGCGAATACGATGGCAAGCGCTTGTTTTTCTACATGCGAGTAGTTTTGCTCGGCCGTCGTCAATGTCCTTGAAGCGTACTCAACCGGTCTCTAAACTCCCTTGCTCAATTCATTAACCAAAACTGCCCCTACGTCATAATTAGAAGTATCGTAGGTCAACCTCACAGGCTTGCTTGGACAGTACAAGGTCCAGACATCAGCACTATATAGAAGCTATTCAGCTCTCCTCACACACTCATCACATTCTTTTGACCACAACCATTCAACACTTTTTTATACCAAGTCATACAGAGGCCGCAGCAATGCTGCCAAGTCTGGCAGCAATTTTACGTGGAAGTTTACCATTCCTAGAAAACTACGGAGTTCATGTACATTTGTAGGAGGCGGAGCGCTTTTGACCGGTTCCACCTTGTCGGGGCAAGGCAGGAGCCCATGTTTGTCAAGCATATACCCAAGGTGCTTCACTTCGCCCACAAAAACTTGACTTTTCCACGTTCAAGCTAACACAATGCTTGGCAAGTCGTTCTAACATGCGTTTCACATTGTAAGAACATTTATCAAGGTTCCTGCCTCCAATCAACAGATCGTCTATGTAACATGCAACCTTCTGCAACCCAAGCAAAATCTTATCTATGGTAGCCTGAAAAATAGCAGGAGCGCTCAACACGCCGTACGGCAACCGCGAAAATTCAAAAAGACCGAGGTGAGTGTTTACTGTCAGAGCTTTCCTTGCGTTGCTATGAAGTTTCAGTTGCAAATACGCGGCGCGCATGTCAATAACCGTCAACACGCGGCATTCCGTGAATGTTGCGAACAACTTGTCCACCATTGTCAAGGCGTAGTGTCCCGTGCGCAAGTTCGGATTTACTGACACACTGTAAGCGCCACAGATACGAATCTTTACGAATCTTTCCGCCGGGCTTCGGAACAAGGAGTAGCGGAGTTGCCCAGTCACTCGTCTTCATAAGAGACAAAATACCATCGTCAATCATTCTCCTCAGCTCGCAATCGACAGCGTCCCTAAACACAAAAGGAACGGTACGATGCTTGCAGAACACTGGCTGAGCATTATCCTTGAAAACGAGGCTTGCCGTGAATTCTGGAATGGCTCCGGATTCTTTCTTAAACACCGACGGAAACATCAATTTCAATGTTTCAAGAGGTTTCTCTTTTGCTTTAACTGCGAAAGCTGACCTCCAGTCCAGCTTTACTTGCTGCAGCCAGTTTCTACCAAGCAGCGTTGGAAGCCGCACATTGCAGTTTCTCACCATTACTAAAGGCAGCACTAGTTTCCCACGACCGCTACCTACCTCGACGTCGGATACACCGACCATGTTAACTTTTTCCCCGGTGTATGTACGCAAGCTGAGGTCACACCGTTTTAAGTCTCTTCGAGGTAGAATTTTTCGATACGCCTCCTCTGGCATAAGGGTAACTGCAGAGCCCGTATCTGCCTCCAACTCTACCTTGGGACCTTCTATTTCCAACCTAGTCGTAACCGGTGGCACCCCAGCGACTACGTTACAACGCACAACGCACACGTCTCCGGGACCCACATTAGGCCGGCTCTTTGGCTTACCCCTGGTCTGTTCTCCTCTGCACATTCGGTTGGCGTGTCCTTCTTTTCCGCACTTGACGCACTTCGCTTTAAGGAATGGACACTTACAAGGTTCATGCACAGAAGAACCACATCGAGAGCAGACATTTCCTGGCTGTCGCTGCTGTTCCTCGTCTTGACTGTCCCACAACCAATGCACATCGGTGGCATCTTGACCGCTCTGTCTCTGCAGCTCTTTACTCTGCTCTGTAGCCAGTTCCCTTCACAGTGCCACTTTGTAGATGTCCCCGAATTTAGAACTGCCATCCATCTCGAAAAGCGGTCGCTGTCTCTCGGCATCGAGGCAACCTGCGACGAACCGGTCTCGAAGAGCAGTGTCGAGGAATTCATCAAAGTCACAAGTCATGGCCAGCTCCTTGAGAGAAATCACAAAGTCTACCAGGCTTTCGCCGTCTTTCTGGTACCTCCGGTGGAATTTCGTCCGCTCCGCTATGATAGACTAGGCCGGCGAGAAGTGCTTCTTGAGTTCACATGTAATTCTCACAAGCTCTTGGAAATCGGAAGTGCGGACACCAGCAATTCTTTAAGAGCGCGATATGCACTTGTCCCGAGGAAGTTCAAAAACGTTGCCGCCGCATCCTTTGGTTTCACAGCATTCACTTTCACAAAAATGTGGAAGCGTTCCAGGCAGTCGTCGAATGTTTCCTCGTCCGGGCGGAACTCGTGGAACTTCGGCATGCTGTCTGATCGTCCCATCCTCGTCGCCAGTTGTTGTAACTCCGCCTCGGTGGGCGTCGACCGGGATCCAGATAACAGACAGCCGGTTTCGATCGCACCCGCGACGCCCGCGTTCCAACTGCCACGGGGCGTTTATTTGCGAGACAAAGAAGAAAAAGACAAAACACGCGACGCCCTCTAGCGGAGGTAATTCATTCAGTCACTATAGGACCGAACTCACAACAATTATTGATTTCATGATGTGCTGCACTTAGTCTTAACATAAATGTTAGGCCAATGACAGTGCAGTGTATTAGACCTATTCTGTTTTGATGGTAGCAATACAGATAAAGTGAAAACAATTTTCAAAAGTAAATCTTCTATCTCGAGACACGGTAGTATTTTATCTTTAGAGGCTATCTGTCTGTCTTTTGACTGCAGGTTACTCATTGACTGCCTTTCAGTTTTGGCCTAGTGGGAAATTCTGGATGATCTGGAGCTGCGGTCAGACCGTTCGTCCCCATGACCCCTGAGAAAGCGTGCTCCTGGTTGCAAGGTTCGGTTTGCGCCGTCATCTTCACTTCCTTACCAGAGGGCACCACGTAGACTACATCCAGCAGATCACGGACACGTTTGGTCATCTTCGTCAGCTGCACAATAATGCCGCAATGCAAGTGCTCCTCTCATACTTAAACTAAAAGGCAGCAATGGACTGTCATGCTACGGATCATTTCATTCATTACGAAATATTTTATTGACATATTTTGTCATCCCCCATTGCCTGGTTTTATTTTTGTTCTGAAATGGTAGCCATTTAATGCTTAGTGGGATGTACTACGCAGAGAATATGAGCTTAAGGAGTCGTTTATATTTATTTCACTACCTTGCTAGTCATTTATTAAGCTGTGGTTCGAATTAGAAAATTAATACGAAATTAGGGTCCTATACTTCTGAATATTTGAAAAACTGAGCAACAATTGAGCTTGTGGTGACCATAGACGCAGGAAAAGTCCGTATTGGGTATTTAGCTCATATTTTTTCCAGGTGTACATTAAGATCCCAAATATTGTGTGAATCTCACCTCACAAAGTCACATATCATGCTACAGCAGCCTTTGGAGAAGTAAATGCAGTACTCTTCTTTGCTTTCAATTGCCTTCATTTTTTTATTGAATATAAGATCTCACCTGACATATTCCCGGCTCCACATCTAGGCTGGGATGTTTACCCTAGCTGTGTTTATGAATAAACACATTTTTCCTAAAACAGCTTCAGCTCGTTTGTGCTGTGATCCACTGCATCATCCAGAGCAGTGGGAGACATAAAGGAGCATCGGTTGGCCCTCGATACATAGGGAATATTTTTGGAAGTAAAGACGTTCAAGTCTCCTGATGTCTACCCCCCAGCGGCCGAAATGACTGCAGTAAAAAATTGCCGGGGCTACATTGAAGAAGAAAAAGCTACAGTAGGCGTAAGCTTATTATATCCATGTAAGTACTGTGCTTATTAAGTTATTTCACTGGTGGAACCACTCAACATGCCTCTGTGTTTTGCTTAAATGCCTTTATGATATCAGCCACACTGGTAATGACACAAAATTTGTAGTGAATGAGCTGGGGTCACGCTGGGTGTGTTTATGAAGCCGCACGAAATCATAGTGTGACATGACGTCATAGTGTTACGTCACGTCACAATGTCATATGACGTGAGGGTGTAGATGTGGGAAAAACTGATCGAGTTGAGAAGTATTCATTATGGTTAAAAGCGCACTGAAGAGGAAGACGAAGTCCACGCTTTTTGTGCGCGTTTGTCCTCGTCTTCTGTGCACTTTTTAAACACGTCAGAGTTTTACGCCACACCCTGTCACAGCTCTTGGTCAAACAATTAATATATATCTATGATTTTCTACTTGTTATATAAATGTGTCGTCTGTGTCAGTGGATTGTAATGCTTTAGCGTAATGTGCCGCGATTTTTATTGAATCCCAGGCCTACTACGCATTCTATGTTAAAATGACAGTGACCGAAAATTTCTTACAACTGAATCAATCGGGATGATGACAAATAGCATTCAGTTCATTGGTGTATATGCAATACAGTAATGAAAAGTCGCTTTGTAAAGCTGTCCTATATCGTGTTTTTATAGTTTTGAACTCCTCTATATAGTGTAGCTCTTCACAACATGGGCGTTATATCAACATTGCCAATATATAAGAGAGGGGATAATTATAAAAAATAACAACATTCATAAATAAGTAATCTAATTTTAGATTCACACTTCATGCTAAAGGCATGTAGCTTTTCCTGTGCATTCTTGCACTCTTCCAACTAAATGCCCCTCCCGTTGTTGGATGGCTGCAGTACTTCCTGTCCTTGTACAATATCAATAGGGACGTTCCGTAGGCTCCCGATAAATGCAACTCAAATATTGCATACTTCTGTTGAATTCAAAATTAAACAAATTTAAAGATGTTTGTTGTCCCTCTGTTTATAATGTTGCCGCTTAATTCGAACGGCGTTTTCGTGTAATTCATTTGTTTTATTCCCGTTTTCCAGATAAGTGCGCTTATTTCTGACCAGTGGTGCAATGCGCAGAAGCCACACTCGCGGAGCTCGTATCGCGGTGTTGCATATCTGCAATGCAGCGGCGCTCCGTAAGAAGCGCGCTCAACGGGGTTGAAGCAGGGGACATATGAGCAATGAAAACGGGCGCCGCGCGGTAGTTTCTATAGCAACTTACGCGGATGCTGTGACGTCACGGCAAGGTATAGGTGCACGCCACAGCACAGCACCGGCGTAAGTTGCAATGGAAGCTGCCGCGCGGTGCCCGTTTACATCTCTTATGTGTCCCCTGCTTAACGGTATGGAATAGGTAACTTCTCTTACAAAAATAGGTCTCAGCATTATTTTTTTTTTTGGCATCTTGCTTACTTTGCGGGATCCTACTGAATTTATTTATAAACGCACTCCTTTTGATCATTGTCAAAAAAACTTCGAAAGAAAAAATAATGAATTGTTTTGTAGAATTATTTATAACAAAATTAAAAAGTACTAATGATGTTTTTGTAGGTTATTTCCTAAAATAAAAAAAAAATAAATAATGGTATTTTTTGTTTAACCGTTTCTACAAAAACAAATGAAAAAATGTTGAAATTATTTTTTATAATATTTTATAAAGAAGAAAATTATTAATATGTTTTTATTATTTTAATAAACATATTAAGAACATCTTTTTTATATTGTGGAAGAGCGTTTTGAAGAATAAGATTTCATTTTTTTTTAAATATTTAAAGAGAAAATACATTCCCTGCCGATTTTCCCCGTTGACATATTTGGAAGAGTTCTAAAAATGCTCGTAAGTTGACTTTCACTTCTTTTTCTTTTAATCTAAGATTCTTTTTTTTTAAATCAGAGGAGAAAGGCAAATTAAGAAGTACATTTTGCATTCCCTGTCTTGCTTCTATTTACTAAAACATTCTGATAACACAACACTCCAAACCTACGTTGAAAAATGGCTTCAACGTGACATCTGTCCATAGGAACATTCTTATATTTATGGGAGTGTATAGCGCTACGGGGTCCGACGTAACAAAATCAATATTGAAGTTACGTCCGGAGTAATATATAAGTGCTCTGTGCCTAGTGTTACGTCGAAACGGACCGCTGAAATGCGTCAGCCTAACCTTCTCCCTCTCTCTTTCTCACCCGTACATACGAAAAAAGCGATAACATATAATCTAGGAGCTGTTTTGTTGATGTATTAGCGACTGCGCTGAATCATTATTAGTTGTACCAATACCTTTTAGTAAGAGGTAGAGTCCACGAACTTCTAAACACTGTTTTCCCCTTGACAGATTCCGAGAAGGAAATTGGACACTTAAAAGCTTAATAAGTGCTGAGGTGGTTACCGTCCAAAGGATTACCTTCTATTTGTTTGTTCATGGTGTTTGTGTTTGTGTTCGAAACGAACACAAATACAAACACCATGAAGCACTCAACACCAGAATAGCAGTCCCATTAACTGCTCAAGAGCCCTGAGCAGTTAATGGTACTGCTATTCTGGCTGTTGAGTGCTTCATGGTGTTTGTGTTTGTGTTCGTTTCGAACGTGCGGTTCTGGGATGTGCATAGCGCGTACAAATACCACAAGGACAGTATTTCCTAACATCTCTAAAATATACATTAAACAATATAGTGTCTTTCTGTTTTTACATTATTCTGCGGTTCCGGTAAAAATAATTACACAAAACGGTATGTTAGAAGGAATTCTAAAAAAACATCAGTGGTCACATTTAACCAGGAAAAAAATAGGTTGTTAAAATAAACTCTGGGAAACTTCAAGGAAATGAAAGCCGACTACAACTCCCTGTAACGCCGGATTAGAGAGCAGCTCTTGAGGACGAGGATGAAAAGGGTACTGGGGATAGGTGGCTCCCTGAGGTCACGTGACCTCAAGGGGTCACCGGCACGTGACCTCATAACCCTCGTGACCCTCGTGATGGTAACCCTCGTGACTCGTGAGAGTAACACTCGTGACCCTTTTGGGGGTACCTAACCCTCGCAACCGTCGTTAGGGTAACGCCCGTGACCTCGTGAGGGTAACCCACGTGATCCTTGTGAGGGTAACCCCGTAACCCTCGTGAGAGTAACCTCGTGACGTCATTATGGGAAACTGCCCATTATGCAACGCGTGGTCACGCCATTGCATGCAACTCTGCGGGTTGCATGCAACGCGCAGGTGACGCCGCTTGCATGCAACGCATTGCATGCAAGCTTTCCCATGCGCGTTGCATGCAACCGCGTTGCATCGCCAGAGCGCGGTTACGTCGACGGCGACGGCGAGCGGCGACGCTGCTCAAGCTGCAAACGGGCGCGTAAGAGCTGCGCTGTAAAACTTTACGTAATATTATTCAACAAAGGTTCAGAAGAATTTAAGTACAGATTTTTGTGAGCGTTTGCTGTATGAGAAAACCCGATTTTGTTTGTAGCTGTCAAGTGTTCCCTAAAGAGTTCACGATAGGCAGCATTATTGGGCGATAAATAAACTTGTGTCTTACATTTCATCAATGTTGCATGTGTGGTATACCTGCATTTTGATTAGAAGGCTGTGTAAAGGAAATAATGAAATATATGCTTTGTATTCGTAGCCATGCTTTTGGGAATAAAATTTTACCTTGCCTCAAGATTAGACGAAATTCTAATACTTAACTTTTCCTTTTTTATCATTAAAAATGTTTAACTTCTTAGAATTTGAATAATTGGCCTCCTGTAAATGATTTCGGTATTGAAGTGTAAGACGCAAATAATCAAGCCGGTTAGGCAACTGCAAAATCATATATGTTTTTTTACAGAGGAGCCATAGCTTGCAAGAGGAACATGTTTACTGTGTCAGGCTTTCAGCTGCACTTTCCCAGGCTTCTCTTAACCTTTTTAGTTACGACATACCTGGAAAAAGTAGTCACCTACGTATTCTGTAGGTAGCTGAAGGACATTACTAGAAAGAAAGTCGACAAACATGATGCAAAATAATGTATGGTGCAAAACAAAATAAACAAACGGTTGCAAAATTTATGCACATCGATGAACTTATTAAATAAGTAATCAAAATATAAAGCCGTTAACACAGAAAAGTAAACAATAATATGGTACTACACAACTTAATTTCAATGAAAAAGAGTGACTGCCCCAGGCAGCACAAAATGCATGGCCGGACTATGGCCAAGGCTATAGTGGCCGGTCAGTTTCTGGTTGGCCGATGGCTGGCCAAAATGCTCGGCCCATCGTTGGTTATGGTCTTCGGCCAGTGACTAGCAGTCACCGGCTACCAGAGGCCAGCCAATGACATTTGGCCAGGCATCGGCCAGTTGAGCAGTTTCTGTCATTGGCCGCTGACCTGTGACGGGCACTGGCCGCTGACCTGTGACCGGGCACTGGCCCGCTGACCTGTGACCGGGCACTGGCCACTGACCTGTGACCGGGCACTGGCCGCTGACCTGTGACCGGGCACTGGCCGCTGACCTGTGACCGGGCACTGCCCGCTGACCTGTGACCGGGCACTGGCCACTGACCTGTGACCGGGCACTGGCCGCTGACCTGTGACCGGGCACTGGCCGCTGACCTGTGACCGGGCACTGGCCGCTGACCTGTGACCGGGCACTGGCCGCTGACCTGTAGGACCGGGCACTGGCCGCTGACCTGTGACCGGGCACTGGCCGCTGACCTGTGACCGGGCACTGGCCGCTGACCTGTGACCGGGCACTGGCCGCTGACCTGTGACCGGGCACTGGCCGCTGACCTGTGACCGGGCACTGGCCGCTGACCTGTGACCGGGCACTGGCCGCTGACCTGTGACCGGGCACTGGCCACTGACCTGTGACTGGGCACTGGCCGCTGACCTGTGACCGGGCACTGGCCGCTGACCTGTGACCGGGCACTGGCCGCTGACCTGTGACCGGGCACTGGCCGCTGACCTGTGACCGGGCACTGGCCGCTGACCTGTGACCGGGCACTGGCCGCTGACCTGTGACCGGGCACTGGCCGCTGACCTGTGACCGGGCACTGGCCTGACCGTGCCGACGCTGCTGACGACCGGGCACTGCTGACCTGCACTGGCCACCTGACCTGTGACCGGGCACTGGCCGCTGACCTGTGACCGGGCACTGCCCGCTGACCTGCTGACCGGGCACTGGCCGCTGACCTGTGACCGGGCACTGGCCACTGACCTGTGACGGACTGGCCGCTGACCTGTGACCGGGCACTGGCCGCTGACCTGTGACCGGGCACTGGCCGCTGACCTGTGACCGGGCACTGGCCGCTGACCTGTGACCGGGCACTGGCCGACCTGTGACCGGTCGCTGACCTGACGGCACTGGCCACTGACCTGTGACCGGGCACTGGCCGCTGACCTGTGACCAGGCACTGGCCGCTGACCTGTGACCGGGCACTGGCCGCTGACCTGTGACCGGGCACTAGCCTGCTGACCTGTGACCGGGCACTGGCCACTGACCTGTGACCGGGCACTAGCCGCTGACCTGTGACCGGGCACTGGCCGCTGACCTGTGACCGGGCACTGCCCGCTGACCTTTGACCGGGCACTGGCCACTGACCTGTGACCGGGCACTGGCCGCTGACCTGTGACCAGGCACTGGCCGCTGACCTGTGACCGGGCACTGGCCAGCTAGACCTGTGGCCGGGCACTGGCCACTGACCTGTGACCGGGCACTGGCCACTGACCTGTGATCGGGCACTGGCCGTTAACCTGTGACCGGGCACTGGCCGCTGATCTGTGACCAGGTGCTGGCCGGTAACCTGTGATCCGGCACTGCACAGTGTGTAGATATTAGTAATACAATAAGTATATATACAAGGTAATAGGTGTGATTTTGTGAGTTATG
>JAZHYW010027454.1:0-90018 GCA_037355805.1 Ixodes ricinus | reverse complement strand
AGGGGCCCTGCAATGGCTTTTTTACTAATTTTTAATTTGCACCAAACCTGAGCGCACTGAACGTAGTAACTTAATGACACTTTTCTTTTCTCGAATTTCGATTTATTTTAGAAGTTATAGGCAAATTAAAATTACAAAAACAAGCAAAAAATAACCTCCTTCATGACGTCCTTGGTTGCTTGAGTGGCCGTGAACTAGACGAGGGGTGGTGAGCTGAGCGAGCGCTCACGGCTGCCGTACTCCGTGTCGACGGCGCGAGAGGGCGCCACTAAAGCGTGTTCTGGATAGGCTGTATGTAGCGGGCAGCTAGAGCGGCTCTCATTGCATTTGCTGCGCGATTAAACACAAATTCGGCATGACACTTCATTGGCCACAAACGACAGCAAACACGGGGTAAAGATCAGTTCAGAATGGGAGCCACTTCGCGCTGCCATACCGCGAAACGGCCAAACCGCAAGACAAAGCTGCTCACCGAAGGCCTTGGGAACGCTCAGAGCCGGCCGGGTCCTTCGGTCCCTACGGCCGCAGCGCCGCCGCGTACATCCGGGACCTTTCCGTGTCGGCGCCTGATCCCACTACTCCTTTCTAGTAGGCGCCGCCTTTTCCACCGATTGGTGGCGGGTATGTCGACGGATCATTTCTTGTTTCCGTACTTTATAAACTGCATTTGTTTCTTTTCTGATCTCAAATACTGAACAAAAACTACTTTTATAAATAATTGAAACGGTTCGCGCCACTTATATTTTGTATTTCGACTAAAAAGAAGCTTTTAGCGGCTCTGACCAGTAGTAAGCCCAGGACCTAAGACGTCACATTACGCGCTTTCGGTACCGCGGGTCGCCCCCGTCGGTGGAGGAGGTTTCCGCGTCGTCCGGTTAAAATATGACGCACTGATATTTAGTGACTCTCTCCGTGCCCGCTGGCTTGCCCGAACCCCAAGAGACGTGGAAACCGCAAAAAAGGTAGACGCTTAATTATGATTGCAGGGCCCCTTTAACAAGTGACGTGGAGTTAAGGGGATATCGCAGATCGAAACCCCTATACCCAATTCAATAGCAGAGTGCCTCTTTTTCTCAGCAACCACCGAACGGATTGGACTTGAAAAGCGGTTTTATTGGAAAGATAATAAAAACCGAAGTGCTATTGTGGCGCCACACTCCCAGAGCCTTAGATTTTAAATTTTGTTTTTGCAAGAACTTGCCGTTGCTTCTAAAGGCCCTTTTTTCGTCTCCGCTCTTCATGAACATTAAAAAATGAACCCACGGCCTAAATAACAAAATTCAGAGCACCAACAACATTGAAGAACAATACTTTTTCGAATATCTCTCTTACAAGACATTTTTTTCCAGAGACTCTCACTGAATGTAAACCTTAACTAAAAGTTTGTAGCCCATCAAAACGTCACAAAATCCAGCTGCCAGCTGGCGCCATCCCGATGAGTCTGTCGGCAAAACTTTCTCTCAGAAATTGCGCAATGTGGAATCTGCGCCTTGGACTACTGGCGTCTTTCAAGGTTCGGTCGGCTTGTGGTCCGGAATTTTGAGAAAAAAACCTCCCAAAAACGCTCCGGGGCTTCTTTTTTTTTTGTGTGCTTTTTTGACGTGTAGACAGGTATTTTGTGGGTAGCGCGGGCCTCCGTTGCGTGTAATGTGGTCACGCGAATGCGAGCGCAAGCAGTTCCTTTTTCTTTTGTTTGTTCGGTAGCGAAGATATTTTGTTGTTATCGAGTACCATGTCGTGGGATCATCGGTATGATTCCGTGCTTTCGGAGTTTATTTCTCGCGAAGCGTGGAGGATGTTTTTCAGAGCTTTACTTTTTTTTGCTGGGGATTTCGGGTTTATCAGAGCCATTTTGTAGTTTGTTTTAATGCAGTCAAAGTTTCCAACAATTCAGATATAAAAATAAATAAGATCCGGGGCATCGCGACCCGTTGTCCCGAAGGGGAACCTCGACGTGCGGAAAACGGCAAACCTCCTTTTTTCAGTAGTTCTAAGATTTAGTGAAGAGCTGTAGTGGAGATACCCTCAGGAACGCACCGGCCTGACCACTGGAAATCAGGTTTCTCAGGATCAGATAAAAAAATGAGAAACTTCACCGGCGAGCGTTTTTTTCGGATTTTTCACCGCATTTGTCAACCACGGAACCTAGTCATGACTCATAAGGTCGTCAATCGCCCGAAGGCACGCGTCGCTGGGAGAATGTTCCGTTCCTTGCCGCCTTCGGTCACGGCAGAGATAGGAAGACTTCACGCTTTAAGCGGTCCTTGCGTGAGGCCTGAAGTTACCAAATGCAGGCGACATTAAGCTACCGAAGCGCCGCAGGATTTGATACAGTCTTACCACTTCTCTCTCTCCAAACTAGGGGAGAGGTGGATTTGACCTGGGCGATTTCAAATATGCTGCAGAGATGCCACTTAAAGATGTTCACTTATTTTATACACTTAGGAAGAAACATACGTCAGTTTGTCGATTTTGTTTAAATTCAGCATTCGCTTTGCACATCAAGCTTTTGGATGACTGATCTGTATCTAAAAAACAGTCATCGCGTAAAATCATTCATAGTGAAGCTAAAAATAGAAAAAGCGTTTTGCTAGTAGGCGTCACACGGCGCTGTAAAATACGTTGGTGACCTCAGTTGGTTGAACACTCGCAAAAAATATTAGCGCGCAGCAGAAGGACCAGACAGTACAGGACAAGTCGCTTGTCCTCTTCTCTCCTTGTCTTTGTCCATTGTCCTATCGCGCTAACATACGGCGTAGAAGTCGCACGCCGCTACTTGGAAGTTGTGAAAGTCTCGCGCTGAAGATTCTTTATTTGACCCTAGCCAGAACACACGCTTTGTCCAGTGTTTTATAGAAATAGAAACTAATGTTTTAGACGAGAAACCCAATACATACGTTCTATTGGGGCTGTTCGTCGATTGCACTGTTCTTGTTGCCCCTGATGAGCCCTTGTTCGGCTGGTGCCGTTGGAATCTTTTCTTCCGCCGGTACATATGTGTATGCCAGAAATTCATACCGACCCACAAACCATCAAACAATTAGGCCATCAGATGTCCCAAAATAAGACAGACCGTCACACAATCAAACCATCAATATTCAAAAAATACCGGATAAAACCACCAAACCGTCACACCATCATGCAATCAAACCATCACACCGTCGAGCTATCAGACTATCAATGTCCCATAATACGACAAAACCTTCAAACCATCAAGCCATAGAACCATCACACCATCATGACATCAGATTATCAATGTCCCAAAATACGACAGACCATCAGACGGTAAACCATCCGGATCTTTCTGATGGTCTTTTTGATAAGATATGGAATGATTGTGTCTTTGCTTATTTGACGCGCTTCTACTAAAGAACTGCTCATCGGCGATCGTGAGAGATCTCCGGTGAATGTGAGCGACACACCGTTATTCTCGACATTATGTTTGCGTTACTCTGTGCTTCTGCTCGAGACGGATCATGCCGTGTATAAGAAATTGCATTATATCACTCGCTTTGTAAGTACTTCTTGGCAAACATGTTTCTGATAGTGGCCTTTCTTCCGTCTTAATAAACCATTTTACTGTTTACAAATATAGACTACCGCTTACGTCCCAAGCGACTCCCGGTCACTCCGCTTTGCAAGCCTGCCGAGTTCCTCACGTCGGCAGCGCTAGAAAGCAATGCTACACGGAAACACACAGTTGGAGATTAAACATGGACCTTCGGTTGTACAATGAAATGGTGTCGGGTTGGAAGGTTCATGACCTTAAAGATGCGTACTGGTCCTTGTCTGGCCCAAGTATACTCGCATTGACCTCAAATGATTCAGAATAGTGTTGGTCGTGATGAAGTTGCGAGGACAAAAGTGAAATATTTCCTTGGGTCTTGCCTTCGCAAAGCTTGATGACGTAATTGTTGCATCTAAATAACTCGCCTGATGATTATCGAGCGCGGCTCATAGATCGGACGCGAAAAACTGCGTGAGCGCTCGACTGCGGCTCGTAACAATCAATGCCTTGGTGGACACTCGGGTAGTGGTTCGTGACTAACTACTGCGGGGATTCAAATAACCGAATTCTAACAATGCCTGGAGTTCAGCACGCATTTGATACTTTGCCGACCCTAGGGCGTGGCTATGATTAAAGGCTCATTCACACTGCCCCATTTTCTTATGTTAGGTTAGGTTACGTATACCGTATTAACTCAAGTAATAGCCGCACTGCTTATAAAGAAAACCTGTGGTCTCGCTTTTCCGCGGATCACGCATATTGCCAATCACCGCGATCGGCAGCATAATTGCAGCGGTTTACAGGACAAAGATATCGTCTTCGCGCGAAGATATTATCTGTGAAGATTGCATTTGTATGGCGAATCGTGTTCTCGATCTAGTTATTCGCTATGTTATTTTGCACAACGCGATGATTTGTTGTATATGTGCTCTGCGGGAAAACAGACGCAAGGGCCTTGTTCATAAATAGTGCGGCTATTACTCGAGTAAATACGGTAAATCACTGAAACATTCGTGTCTCGAATGTCGCGCGTCGTGCTTTCTCCTTGAACTGGTAGCCTCGCTTAATATGAAGCACAGCGGCCCCGGTGACTTCAACGTTAACATTTCGTAACTTAACTTAACGTAAGAAAATGGGGCAGTGTGAATGAGCCTTAACGTTGTCGGCATATGCACTAAAAATTGCAACACCCATAACCGTATAAAAAGTGTGTAAGAATGGTGTAAGTTAAGAAAACCACCCTTCTTACACCCTTTTTACACGATTCCTGAATATCGGTGGGTGTGAAAAGGGTGTGCTAATGATTTGCATCGCTTACGCGCCCTTTTTACGCCAAAATTATAGCGATGGTGCCTGAAATCGTGTAAAAAGAGTGTATGGACAAATCTTACGCCCTTTATTCGCATGGTGTGAAAGGGGTTGCATTGTTGATGCAGTCGAATGCACCTAAGATCGCATAGCCGTTTATGTTTATTGCTTTCGTGAAACTGTTGCTCATGTGCGTCGGTACAATCATAGAATATAATCAATCGCCACACAAAGTCTTGTATTATTATGATGTGCTAGAGCATGGGTGCACAAATCAAAAATGTCGCGGGCCAGACATTGTTTACTGGAAACTGCGCGGGCCGCACCTAGTGTGACACGTTACACCTTTTTGCTGCAGACAGGTTTTCAATATCCGGCATCATCGCATTGGTGGCCGTCTTCAGCAAATCTCGCAGTGTCATGTCCGTCATAGAAGATCGAAGACGGTTCTTGTTGAGGGTCATCGGTGAGAACGTCCGCTCACTGACATACGTGCTCCCAAAAAGTGATGCAAGCTTCAATGCACGTTGGTCCACAAGGTTTCCGTACTTGCTCCTGTCAAGGCTTCTGTAGAAGTCAAGCAGCTGAGACTCACGATGCATACTCTTCAATTCTGGCGAGCACTGGAGGTCGATGAGTTCTAGCTGCAGCGTCGGACCTGTGTCTTCCGGTGCGACAGAAAACGGATCGCGAAACAAATCGTAGTTACTCTTCTCACTTTCGAATACCTTGAATCTTTGCTGGAACTCGGAGAGCAGGTACTCAACCTGTGGAGCGTACGTCGCAGCTACCGTCTTCCGATTTTAGCCGGTGGGGAAGAGCTTCTGGCAGGTTGGAAAGTGAACTATGCTTCCACTCCCAAGCTGCAATTTGAAGAGGCGCAGTTTTCCTTGGAACGCGAAGATCGCGCTCACCATGCCCGAAATGATATGGTCTTTCCTTGGAGAGCTATGTTAAGCGTGTTCAGATGGCTTGAAATATCGGTGAGGAATGCCAGATCCCACGACCATTGTTCTACCTCCAGCTTTGGCATGTGTTTCCCTTCATCTTGCGAGAAAGCGATGATGTCGGCCTTCAGCGCGACGAAGCGACTCAGAACATTCCACGGCTTAGCCAGCGAACTTCAGTGTGATACGGGATGTCCATGTGCTCACTCTCCATTTCTTTCAGGTGCTCTTGAAATTTCTTGTGCTTCAATCCCCGAGCACGTATAAAGTTGACAACCGAAGTGCGACCTTCATCGCATGGTCAAATTGCATCACTTTGGCACAGAGTGCTTCCTGGTGAATCACACGGTGATATTGCTTCAGTTCTACACCACTGGACGCTTGAAGTAAGGCAACGGCTCCGTTTCTCTTTTCCATCATGGCTGGGGCTCTATCGGTGCAGACACCTGCGAGTTTTTCCCATGATAGCTTGAGCTTCTCGATGACGTCTTTGACCTCCTTGCTGATCTCTTCTCCCGTAGTCCATCCGTGCATTGAGCAAAGCTATGCCAGCTCCTGAGTCACTTCGAAGTTTTCGATCACACCACGGATGAAAACAAGCAGTTGTACTGTGTCTTTGATGTCTGGGCTCTCATCCAAAGCAAGAGTGTAGTAGACAAAATGACTGCAACTCCTCTCCAGCTGTTTTGATAGGTCGTCGGCAATGTCATGCACACGTCGTTGTACTGTCAGTCTTGATAGGCTCAGGTTTTGGAAAACCAACTTCTTGTCCGGGCACATCTCCTCAGAAGCAATCATAAAACATTCCTTGATGAAGTCGCCATCAGTAAACGAACGACCTGAACGAGCGATCTGTCGAGATATCTGAAAAGACGCCCGCGTGGCTGCTTCAGTTGTGTTCTTTGCTTTCGTAAAAATGCTTTGCTCAGCAAGCAAATTCCGTTTTAAGTCCTCGGACTTTGTTTTTTCTCGAATCCGAAAAAGCGCTGAAGTCGCGGGCATGTTTCGTCTCGTGAGTGGCGTCGAACGTTGTATTCTTTAGGAGCCGCGAGAGATTCTCGACACACAAGACATAAGCACTTCGACGCGCTCTCCAATGAAAAGTACCTCCATGTCCACTCCTGGTTGAATTTCCGGCCCTCCTGGTCGATTTTTCTCTTCTTTGGAAGTGCACTCATATTCAAGCGTGACACGTCTAGCTTTCTCTATCTGCAACAAGCTGTCACTGATCATGTCCCAACAGGAGGGAGAGGGCTGTAGCCTCCGTGGAGAGAGGGAGGAGGAAACGGGATGAAGAAGAACTGGAACAAGGATAGGGCAGGGACGCTGTTAGGGGTCATAACAACGCACTGGATGGCTGTACAGGCTTTGTATTGTGGTTTTCTGTGGGTCTAGTGGAGAGGGAATATTTGAACTGAGGACGCGGAGTTTGCCCCCGGAAAGAGGGCGCTGAGAAAAGTAGGTCAAAGGTTCAACGCTTTCTGCCAAGTCAACGGCCGCAGTGCATTGCATGACACAGTGAGCGGTTTCTGCGCTCAGCTGGGCCGCGGGCCGCGGGCCACACAAAAAGTGCCCGCGGGCCTCATGCGACCCGCGAGCCGTATGTTGTGCACCCCTGTGCTAGAGAATAGTTTTTGCAACTCCGATCGAACTCTCCGTCCGACACGAGACGAAAATTACGCGTCGCGCGTGCATCAGTTTTATCAGTTTCAATTTGTCACGTGACTCACCAGGCCGCGCTGATGGGTTTACTGGGGTCATAGTCTTCGTCGTTCGCCAAGTTATGGTGATGTGTAGGGGGCACCGTGAGTCCGGTTTCCGAGGAGCGATCTTCAGTGTCCTCGTACTTTTCGTGCATTGCAGTAGCGGCCGTGGTTTTTCGTCGTAAACGGCCAAAATACATTCATGCCAACTTTTTGATAATGGCCGTTTTATTCGTCGGAGCCTATGGGATTATTGTTCTGTATTTGTTGGACGCGTTTCGACAAATAGCTGCTCATCGTCGACCGCGAGACTTCCGCTGAATGTGAGCGACCGCCTTCATTCACAAGATTGTTTTTGCGGTGTTCTGTGCTGCCCTAATCGGATTATGCATATGTCATGGATTGCATGATATCGCTGTTTTATCTGTAAGTACTCTACAACGACACTTTTGACAGCTGTCGTGCTTCCATCTCAATAGACCATTGGACTGTTTAGAAACATAAACTGCCACTTGCGTTCCAAGCGACTCCCTGTCGCTCCCGGTCGCTCTGGTCGCTTCAGCTACTTGCAAGCGTTTCCGCCAACACTGGCTGTGATTAACGCTGGCGGCATAGGATAGGCGCCAGGCCTCCTGGCCGCTTCTTCTGGCTCCTAGTTGAGGGGATCAACGATGCTTACATTTCTCGAATTTATTTCCCGGCTGCCATTGCTCAGAAAGAAAAACTAAGTCAAGTTTATTCGGGTATTAACGTTAAGGAGTGATTCTGAGTAGCGTTTAGCGAACGTAGAAAAATCGTGTCATGGCCGCTTTAAAGTCTTGGATAAGGCAAGTTGGTTTACGAGTGATATTCAAAAATATTAAACAGATCTCGAGCTTCTTCTTTTTCTTTGACCTTCACTTAGAGAATCGGCGGCTAAACGAGTCGTTGACATTTCAAGAAGCGGCTGTTATATGTTATGGTGGGATTTCTTCATTCTTTTTTATGAACCGTAAGTTCTCCGGGACGTCTAAGACTTGAGCACTCGCCTGTCGTACTTTTGTCAATAAAAGTATATGGACGCTTGCAAGAATGGCGCCTCACTGGTGCCCTATACGAGCAAGCATGTGCAGCGTGCGCGTGAACGTAGCTTTCGCCTGTTGGCAAGCTTGTTATTGCATGCACTTGTTCGCCCAAGCAGAGACATGGCGGCGGCCACATGACCTGCTCGCATTCATCTATAGGGAACTTAGTAGAGAACTTGGTAGAACCCTCACCGGAAAATAGAGAGTAAACCAAGCATGTTTCGACTCAATTGCAGTAATTTTTACCTGCACTTTTTTGGGTTACTACTACACCCTATTTTATGCGTGTTGTTCATTGCGCCTTTTTTACTACCCTTTCCGGCGGTGGTACCAACAAATTTAGAGGGGCGTACTGCAGTCATTGCACCCTAATAAAAAGGTGTACTGTGGTATCACACCTTAATTTAAGGGTGTTCGTTGTAACGCCTCTCTTAAGGGGTGTTAGGAATAACGCCTTTTTTAAGACGTTTTGCTACATCAATAAGGGTGTCAGTTATAGGACAATCCATTTATACCCTTAAATGTGTTATGATGTTCTGTGTGTAATGTTTCTAAAAAGCTCCAATTCAGGGTGTACAGTATGTTCTGAAAGCCAATATAGCGGACATCAGTTCAGCCAATGGGGTCTTAGTACTTGTCCAGGAGAAATTTGAATAGGTACTGTAAAACATCACTACTGAAATTATAATACATAAACGAATTCAAAATAGCGAGCAGGTTCTTGAGTATACGCACATTTTGTTGGTCGCGGCTCACATGTCACGTGTGATCCCAATATTTTATTGGCACAGCGGCTAATTGTTACAGTAATTCCCTGATATTCAATACCACATTACAGCATGAAGTTTTAAAGGCACACAGTAGTTTGAGACATGTGTAGCAATCACTACTCGTGTTTGAAGTTTCCACAATAGGAAAGCTGGACAAAATGGAAGAACTAGGCATTTAAACCTTACGCAGGTTACGTGTTGTACTCACGTTGCTTGCAATAAAGTACATGGCCGAAAGTCGTAAAGACAAGAAAGAACAGAGTTGTACACATATTGTTTTTGTCTTGATTCGTTATGGGACGAACTTGTATGTGTAGAATTTTTGTGAAGCTTTAAATACCTTTTTTATGACATTTCGCATGACGAGGTCACAATCATTCTTCTGTCATCAACACGTTTGCCATTAACGCGTGCGTGTTTTTACGAGCACCTGGATGAGCGTAAAACGTCATATGTCCTTCAGTTAATGCCAGATGAACTAGAATAAACATACACATAAAGAAAAGACGATACACACCGCTAGACTTACAACTGACTTTTCTTTTCCTTGTGTGTATATTTATTCTAGTTCAGCTGGCCTTATATGAAGTATGAAGCAACCAGCTCAGCTCAGGCCTGTCATATTTCCGACATGTTTTCGTGCTCGCGCTGTTTACAACCCACAGGACAATGTGGATGCAGAAGACATATGACGCATTTCACCACTTGAAGATGCGCACTATAAACAATGTTCCTATTTAAAATGTCATTTCTCCTGCTCGCTCATAAAAGCTTCCGGCAGTTCTCATGAACATTTATAAAGTTATTTTTGGTACAATTCGAGTTTATGTGGAATTTAAATGGGTCGAAATATTGTGCGGGCGAGCCCTCTACTCTTTCCTTTTTTTCGTTCTTTCACTCAAGTAATGTCAATGGTAATCATAGGAGATTAAAAAAAATTATAGTGAATTTTAAATTTCTTGGGTGTTTATGCGCGCTGCATTACTGGATTTGGTATGTGTAATGCTCAAATCAGTATTTAAATAATGGGGCCCCATTTGAGATCATACTTTATATTCGACCGAATGTACTTGCGTTAGAAATTACTCCAATACGTTCATGCAGGGCCGAAATAAAAACCCCAATAATTTAAATCATTGTTATCAGTATAATGTAAATCATAAATTAGATCGCACGGAATTTTATTACATCATAAAAAGTAGAACCTTACCATTAATATAACTCTAGAGAGCAGTTTTATTGACATTTGATGACTCCATCGATTGATACCGTTATACTTCGTTTCACCTTATCTGCGAGCGAAGCCAAAGCTAAAAGCGCGAGACCAGCGCTTTTTGCATTTCTCCTCAGCTCTCATGATCAAGCAAAGCCTGAACGCATGGAGCTTTCGTGCTCGCGCTTCCAGCTTTGCCTTCGCTCGCACATAAGGTGAAACGAAGTATAGTAAAAACACGTATCTGCGAGAACCACTAAAAAAAATTGCGGTGGCTTAGATCCGGTATGCCAGGATGTACGTAGCGTTAGCTTATGCGCACAAAATGAGAGTCGCTATCAAGCGGCTCCGGTGCAGCGTCAGACTTGGCTACTGCGCAACGGAGGCGCACAGCTGTGCACGCGGCGGCGCCAGAGCGTCTGCCGCGGCAATGGTGTCACTCTGGAATGCGCAGACCGGCGAGGCGGGCGAGGTGGTCGCGGCGGCGGCGGAGCGCGCGGTGGCGGCTTCGCGTGGCTCTCACAATGAGCCGTGCACATTATGCAAAGCGCACAGGGGCGGCGGAGGAGCCAGCGCCGCCGCGCGTGGTTCGCGCGTGGCGCGTGGCCGCGCGTGGCGCTGGCTCTCATAATGAGCACGGCTCATTATGAGAGCCACGCGAAACTGCTCAACCTCGGCCAGTGTAGCTAACGCTACAAAATGAAAGACGTTTACAATCCCCTGTAACGCCGAATTAGAGTGCGGCTCTTGAGGAGGAGGAGGGGAAGGCACGGAGAGGAGGCTATGTCCTTCCTCCTCGCATGCTCGCCTCCCACTTAGGGAAAATTTCCCGCTGAATTTAGCGGAAAATTTTTTCCTCTAAATTTAGTGGAAGCATTTTCCTGCTAAATTTAGTGGGAAAAATGTTCCTCTACATTTTGCGGGAAATTCTTTTCCCTAAATTCAGCGCGAAAATTGTCCCTTAAATTTAGCGGGGAATCTTTTCCGCTAAATTTGGCGGGCAATTTTTCTACAAAATCTAGCGGGGTAAACTTTTCCGCTAAATCTAGCGGGGAAATTTTTTCCGCTAAATATAGTGGGGTTGAATTTTTTCCACTAAATTTGGCGGGGAGAATGTGCCGCTAAATTTGGCGGGGAAATTGTTCCCACAAATTTAGTAGGGAATTTTTTCCGCTAAATTTAGCGGGAAATTTTTTCCAGTAAATATAGCGGGAAATTGTTTTCGCTCAATTTAGCGGGGAAAATATTCCGTTAAATTTAGCGTGGAAATGTTTCCGCTAAATTTAGCGGGAAATATTTTGCGCTAAACTTAGCGGGGCATTTTTTCGCTAAGTTTAGCGGGGACATTTTTCCGCTAAATTTAGGGGGAAATTTACCCATAATACACCGCGTCGGTTACGCCGACGGCGACGCTGCTCAAGCCGGAAGCGGACGCCTAAGAGCTGCGCTCTAAAAAATAAGCAATCGGGGCATAGGTTTAGTATGTTGCATTAATTTCCGTAGAACTACGTGTGGGTGGTACAAGAAATAATAGGGGGTGATGTGCGAGAGGAGGCGCCTTGTTAACTCGTCCCAGATCTGTTCCCAAGCAACAGACCAATTTTAGTCTTATATTTGTCCAATATTCGTAAATATTCTGAGCAATAATGGCCAATATCGGAAAGTGAACCGCGGCGCTATATTGGCGCGATAATGTGCGCCCATATTGGCCTTTTGCTGTGGGCCTAATATTTATCCAAATTAGTTCACATTTTCTGGCAAATATTTGCTACAAGAACTTTCCTAATATTAACCAATATAGGTGCATATTTTCTTGACAATATTGCTTCACAAACTTCCCAATTTTTACCAACATTTATATACATTTTCTAGCCTATATTGGCTACGCCAATGTCTCCAATATTATCCAATATTGGTTCAACTTTTCTAGCCAGTGGTAGCATAAACTTCCGTAATATTGCGCTATATTGGTACCACTCTTCTAGTACATATTGGTAGCATAAACCTCCCCAATATTGTTTTATATTGATTCCATTCTCCTAGCTAATATTGGGCATCCTGCTTTGCCTCATAGCAGCCAATATTTGGCAATTGTTTTTACCATGCTGCCACCAATAGAAGTTCCAGTTAACTTACCTACATAAATAGGACTTTTTTTTATTTTGGCTTGTTTATTATTTACGAACATAAAACGCAGGCAGGCAGGCTCATCACTCTTCGGCACTTGGCACAGGGCTTCGGCCCTGCACCGCTTGGCCTTGCGCTTGCCCCACTGAACCCTGGGCCTGTCCAGCTCGGGTGGTGCTAGCTTACGCCTGCCACCAGCCCCGTCCGCGGCGCCAGACAAGTACTTACCGATGACCTTCTCGATGTCAACGTCTTCGACGTATTGTACTTCACTCTTGATGGCGGCTGAGAGTAAAAGCGTGATATTCGAGTTCTCAGATTAATGTTATAATGAATAGAACATAAGTTATACATGCAAGGTAGGCAAATTAGTGCTCAAGTGATAACAAATGAGCAAGATCCCAGAGGAAGTACTAGATGGCACTGAGATCTGCGGACTAGCAAATTGGAGCTTTCAAGCCAGCATTTGTTGAACCACCGTGCATTGCTGTGTGCTTCACTGGTGTCAACACGTGCAAGCATGTGCAGAGCGCGCGTGAACGTAGGATTGACAAGCTTGTGGATTGACGCACTTGCCAGAACCAGCAGAGACATGGCGGCGGCCAGATGTCCTGTTTTGAATTGTCTATACTCCGTCTCATACTTGGTATGCAACGCTGTTAAAGCTACTTGCGTTTTGACAGCGTTGTATTTGTTTGCGCGAGTACGCCTGCGAATAAACGGCGAGATCGAACACCCTACTCACGCCAGCAGATTTGACAACGTCGTACACTAAATGAATAAGAGAGCAAAAAACGGTTTGCAAGTTAAGACCTCCTGCAACAAATGATCACCACCTGATTCCCCTGAACTTTGTATATAATCCGTTTGTTACTGTGGTAAGAGCGCGTGCTACCATTGCATGTTTGTAAAGTTCTTATATCTATCAGTTGACAACCTCCAATAAGAGCAGCGCTAGAAATCTGTTCTCCTCTGTGGCCTGCACTAGAGTCACTGAATTTTGCCAGACTACCGAAACTCCCAAGCTTCGTTTCAGAACCGAGTCGCGGCGCAGCAGTTGCAATTCCCAATATGGCGCTGCCCTATGCAGTCGAAGCCAAACGAGTACAGTGTAGCGGTGGTTCTCGTGTGAGCTCTTCAATCCACGTTCCTGGTCTGTGGCGACACTGGTTACTTTTTATTAAAGTTATTTTCTTCGTTCTGAGTTGCGCGTGGCTTACTCCTTGCTGTCTGTCTCTCTCTGTCACACCGAAACACATCGGAGTCGAGTGTTAGACCTAGCGTCTCAGGTGTAGAGTTTCAAACGCATAACCATGCGCAACCGGAGCGGTCAATCGAGCCGCCAATTTTCTTTAGCGAACCTGATTATCGGATACATGATATAAAAAAATGTAAAGAAAATCAAAGCTCCTTCCGTTCGGTCCTAACACATCCATGCTCAGAGCTCCCACCCGTGCACACTCGCCATAGCCGTGGTAAAGCAAAACCGCTTAATATAGGTTGTTTTTTTTTTTTTTTGGGGGGGGGGGGAAGGGGGTGGTGTTTGAGGCGATCCTTAAAATGGTCGACTGACAACTTCCATCTGGGGCTAAACCAGCGAATCAGAACTAGGTTTTGCGGAATTCACTTCTGGTAAGCGGACTGAATGAAATTCTGTACTCTGGGTATATCCAGTGACTTAAGCCTGCACTTGATCCGGTGCGAGCGAATAGCGGTCCTAGCGCCACCGGCTTCGACGCCTCCGTGGACAACGTACGAAGAATGACTATTTTCGAACGACGATCTTTTTGCACCAACCTTTGGGAAAACTTTATATTTATTATAAAAACACCGATAGATTTCCTTTCCACCCCAGGTTATATGGATCCAATGTTCCACCGATTCCGCAGCTTCTCTCCATCGGGAGGCTTGATATAAAGCCCCTTGATAAAGGCGTTTTTTACAAGTACCTCGAACCATTGTTGTGGAAACGCGCGAGACACGCGCCACGAGCGGGTGCTTTGCCGCCATTCGCATTCTAAGGGCCGCTCATTTCAGTGCTGCGCCGCCATTTGCTTTCAAGGGCCGCCCGAGACACGAGCCTCGTGCACTCGCGCATTTGACGCTACTTGCAAGACAAACGCTATACCTCGTTTCAGCTTCGGTCCAGACGCAGCCGATGCTACAAGCGCGAGCATGTGGCCCAGAACAGTGCTTGCACTGCACGAGCATGCGTGCTTGGCAGGGATGCTGAAAGCCCGGAGCCTGCGCTTGTAGCTTTGGCTGCGTCTGGACCGAAGCTGAAACGAAGTATAACACATCGAGGGGCTTTAGTCTGACAGTGTAGCGAGCGCCACCGAACGCACGGGCCACGAAAGGACGCTATTTAATACTCCGTTTCACTTTAAGCACTACCAGGCAGAAGCTGCAAGCGCGAGCATATGGCACTGAACTGTGCTTGCACTGCACGAGCACGCGTGCTTCGCAGCGACGCTAAAAAACCCAGAACTAACTCTTGTAGCTTAAGCCACGCTCACACCATGGTCTCCTCTATACACTATTAAAATAAAGGGTGCGTAAAGAGACCAATCGCCATCTTTCATCCCCACTACCCTAGGGCCCTCTATTCAGAAGCGGTAACTTGAGCGGTTTGTCCCGCGGGCATTTCGTTGCTCCCACTGGTGTTGCTCCCCTAATGAATGTTTTAGTCCCCTCGTCAATAATGGCTGCCGCAAGCCTTCGATGTAGTGGACGAAGCATCACTCGATTAGCTATCTTGGAAAGAAGCCTTGGCAAAACAAGAGTTTGGCCCTGGGATTTAGAAATTGTGACTACACGCGCACATTTAGTGAATGTTTCCGTCCGCGAAAAACATGAGAACGTAATCCGAGCAACGCGGAGGCGCCGGTAACAAGGTTACCTGCTCTCCAACTGCCGCTCAGGCGCCCGAGTTTGAACTAGCGGTGACGGTTGACCTGTGGCGGTGCGGTGGATGCCTCGTCGGATGCAGTCGGAGTGGCGACCGATTGAACGGTGAGTTTTGATTGATTTGGCTACTTGCAGAGCAGCAGAAATGTTATAGTAGGGTGACCATATTCCTCTAGGTAGAAAATGGGACATCCCAGCCAGGGGGAAGGGGGAAGGTACTAAAGATTGAGATTGGTAGAAAAAAATTTAACGAAATAACTGCTTTTATTTCAAAACGTTACCATATTGCACTAATGCCCTATGGCCTAGGGAACAGTCACACTCACAGTTCAGTTTCATGCACTCATTTGGAAGGTCCTGCTGCGGGTCCTTCGTTGGTATGGGCGTATTTTGCCGACGACTGAAGTTTCCTAAGCCGGACTTTATTCTGCAAGATTCGGTTGTAAAAGTCTGCGCACTTATATGGGAAGTTCAACCGCACATGAGTGCTATATCGGGTAACTCAAAAAAATATATCTACACTTGCGTTTCCGCGAAAGAAAAAGTGTTTGTGGACAAGAAGAGTCCTAAATATTACTCTCTGCGTAAATATTTTAAAGTACCTACAGTTATTTTTGTAAAATATACTTGTAACGAGTAGGCATAGTTTCGGTTTGCTTCAACTCGCCATGGTGCCAATTTCGAAACTATGCGCTCCTGCGAAAACGGGACATGATTCTTTATTGGGACAAAAAGACAGGACGACAGAAGCGGACCTCAAAAACGGTACTGTCGCGGAAAAAACGGGACGTCTGGTCACCCTGTGTTATAGGCATTTCAGAACGTACTTCATGAAGTCGCAGGATTGCCCTGTACGCTAGGCGCTCGCTCTCTGACGCGGTCGGGCGCGTACTCGCCCATGTTAGCGTGCAAACGAGGCCTAGCACTTCAAAACTATGCCCGGCGGCAATCAGTTCATCGAACAAACGATGTTACACCGGCAGATCGTTTCGTCGACGCAGCAGCGTTTTAATGCAACTTAGGTTCATCGAAAAGTTCCCGTGCTCGTTTCATCGACCAACCTTGCGACGCTTCATCCAAAGCGTCTTTCCGCACATATCGCCTCGGTCGTCGGCGTGAAGTTACCGGCGACCAAGGCGATGCGAGCTTGACGAAACCGTGGCGGTTCGTATGAGGCCTGGTGCGAGTTCAGCGCCTCGAGGGTAAAGTTTCGCCCTTACGCTCTTAGGCGAAAGGTATGGTCGTATCCGGTATGCGTAAATAAACATGTTCTCAATCAATATTAACAGTTTCCCCGAGCGGAGCGAGGGTTTCAGCGCGTAGTGCGGACTGTTTGAAAGCGGCGATCGCGAATTCATTTGTGGCGTATCAGAGTCGCCTGGGCAAGTCCGCTTTAGTTGAGGTAGGCTTGCGGCGAACGAAATTAAACCAATAATGCAATGCCCGTGGTGAAAATAAAAAAAGTCGACGAAACGTTGTAGGAGCACGTGTCCACGAAATTGAGCGGTGCCGCGAAGTCGTGCTCGCGCACGTTTAGTTAAGCATTACTTTATGTTTTTACTTTCTCTGCGGGTTTCCGAGTGTCTTTCGGCCCTCTATGTTTCGGCCGATGCTGGTCGGCTCCGCGGCACGGTTTATAGTTTCAACCATGGTCGGGAATCACCAAATTGGAATTGAACTTGAACGCTGTAACGATACACTTGTTTATAGAGCCCAGCGTGGAGGTGTTTTGTCTTGTAATACTTTTGCTTTTGAGATCCTCACTTCGGAGTTTGGTTTCGCCCTGTGTATAACTTATCTTGTGCTCGTGGCTTCGAAATGTGTTTTGTATTGTTCAAAGCTGCTCTTGTAAACTTCGTTTAAAATGTTTTTTTTGTATGCTTGTTGTTATTTGATAGTTGTGTTTGCTTTGGGCTCTGAGCATTTTCAAACAGTCTGGTTAGGACACGCGTGTCAAAAAACAAATTTACGCGAATAAAAAAAATATTTAGAGTAATATTTATTTATTTATTGAAAGTACCCTCAGGGCCCGAAGGCATTACAGAGGGGAGAGGCACATACATAAAATAAAGATAGTAATGTAGTAACAAGTCAACAATATTAAATATGCAACAAACAAAGAAAAACAACAGGTCATGGGTCACTGCTAAAATAGTTAGTGATTGCGCGAGACGCGATTTAGTCGGTAGTCACGTCCTTTCCACTTGTTTTCTCTCGGCATTTCGGGTGCGGGGAGGAGAGGTGGATTGCCTTGGCCATCGCGTTGAGGTGGAGAAAGGGTATGACCATCTTATTGAGGTGGAAAGTGCGTATTACCATTCCGTGACGTCATGGACTTTGCGCGCAGAATTTGAAATTAATCTCGCGCCGTCAATATTGCTCTAAAAAATGTTTTTGCGTAAATTTATTTCTTGACACTTGTGTCCCTTACAAACTGTTTAAAAAAAACTTTTTTTTCAGGGGCCCTTTAAGGTGCAATTTTCTCGTCTTGACTGTCATTCAATTTCGCATTAATAAATTCTGGTTATGACAGACACTATGCTTTATGACAGTATCTTACATAAAGCATAGGGTTATACCACATAGCATCGTCATTTTGGAACAGAAGTAGCCGCAAACAAAAATAAAAACAAGTCACGTAAAAATAAATTTGCACATGCCATGAACAGTTGTCATCACGACACAAAATGTTGCTATAGCTTCATTTAAAGGACACTTTAATTTTGAGTTGGCCTAACACCTCCTAAATACCAATACCTTAGCACTTGATTTTCTTTGTCGATTATCATATTTCAGTGCAGGGTACAAAGTGGACAGTGCTATGTTAGCATTGGCCTAGAACTCGTGTTCAGTTGGTGAGAATACGTGTTCCAGCTGAATGCTAATGCAGCACTTTTTCCAGTCTGCCTTGCGATGACCTATGGGAGGGGTAGAATCCAGCAACACTAAGGCCTTGCGATCTAGGAGGTGTTGAACTAACTGAGTAGTATCTGATTATTGAGCTCTTTAAACTATCTGATTTCGGGCTTGTAGGCTCCTTTGTTTCTTGAATGTTATCAGAGAAATACTTGTGATATAGAAAAAATATTCGACCACAGGTGGAGAGCAGACATATGGAAAAGGGTTGATTTATGAACAGAAGTTTAGGGCGAAAACGAGCTGGTGCTAGTTAATTAAGACTGTGTCTGCCTGTCCTTTCTTTTTCGCAATCTCGGAGTGTCTTTACTATGTTCAAGGTTGGTTTACTTCGTTCCTTCTAATTTTCAGAAGCTGCAAGCATCCTCGCCCACGACTGAAGATTGAAATTTCATAGCCGGCCACATGGACGCAATGAGAAGAGAAAGGAAGGAAACGGCTACGTATATGGAGATGGTGAAAGATGCCATGGAGAGGACTTTTTGGGCAAAGAGAGTACATCAGCATACAGCCTACAATCTCCAACATCGTAGACGACTATCCAGCCCTAAAGCTCACAGACCAGGTAATATGTTGCTTACTAACGATGTTGCTCATGCTTTTAGGAGCAGTAAGTACCCTGATAAGACCACGACCACCCCCATTATGGTGCATTCGCGCTGCTAGCGAATGGGAGCTCCCGCAGGGAGATCCCATTGGCTCGGTGACGCGGTTGGGGAAAATGTTCCCCAACGCGCAGATCTGCTTTGCGGTTGCGGCTCCAGTCCTGGCATAAACGCGCCGTTAGTCCTGTCATGGTGAAGCCTGGCACCATGATGGGTCTCCTTTTTTATCTCACTGACATCAATTACGATTTTGTTACAACTAATAAATCATGACTTTTTCGCTTTTTCTTTTAAAAAGAGCAGTTTACAAATATCTTCAAGTAGACTGAACATGTGAAAATAATTTTTCTTGCAGATCTTCGCAGTGTTTTTCGTATTAGTACTGGCGTCAAGGCAAAGGAGCGATTTATGGATGTTGCCTCAGAAAACCTGCCAACTGTTCTCATGGTGACTGAGGGAAAACCAAGACCGGCCCTGTTCTGTGAGATCATCGTAAGGCTTCATGATGCAGAAGATATAGAGAAAAAGAAATGGTGCACTTTACCCTTTGTTGTATTACACTTCTCTTTTTCAGCACATTTGCAGTAAATGAAGCCGTTGTTCGTCTTTGCTATTATTTCCTTCCAAGGGCTCAGCTTACGGGTTGGCAGAAACTATGGGCTCTCTGGACAAGTATTTCATTACCTGACCCTGCCCTCATGCACATGAGTATGGGCAGAAAGCATGGTCACCAGTTTTATGATCGACAGCTGGCTGGATCTGAGAGCATACCCAATGTGATAACAACGTTTAAAATGGTACTGCCCTGCCAACCTGTTGGAAGTTTTCAACAGAACAAGAGAGCAAGCACACTGTCCTTGCCCTGTTGCTCAATTCAGTGGGGATTATTCAAGTTCAACATGCCTTTAAAAAAATATTGCTCTTCATAGGACAGTTCTTGCTTGCCTTTTTATAGCAGCATTATAAGAAAATACTTGCGTTTTAGTTATATTTTTGGAGGACTAGAAAACCGAGCAAATAGCTTTATATTTTGGGAGGTTCCTCCTGCTGAGCGAGATTTGGTGCAGCTGAGATGCATCTGATCGAAACTGGCCAACCAAAAACACTACGCATTCTGCATTAGTTGGCTTATGTGGAGAATTGGGGTACTTCATACTTGTTTTTATTTCTTTGTTTATTTTAAAGTAAGTATTAACAGCATTTGTCGAAGCACGGGCAAAACTAAATGTGATCACAAGCATAATGAAATGTGCTTGGAACAAATTACTTTCAGAAAACTGATAACAATACCATAGCCTTATTAACTGGCACTTCCTCCATGGCAAAAGCAAGCACCACGAGTCTTTTTTTTATCCCACTGACATCTTTGCAATTACGATTCTGTTTCTCATAATAAAATGATAATCTTTTTTCTTGCCTCCTGCTTTTCTACAGGGTAGTTTACGATTTATAGGTTGACTAAAGATCAACTATTTTTATTTCAAATTTTTGCTGAGTTTCATCGCATCACAAGCATTGATGCCAAGCAACGCTTTTTTTAAATTGCCTCAGAAAACCTGGCGACCGTCCTTGAACTGACAGAGGGCAAGCCAAAGCCAGACATTTTCTACCTGACTGTTGAAAGGATGGATGATGTTAAAGAATCGGAGAAACAAGGTATACCTGCTTTAGAATTCAGCCTTCATTGACTGTTAGCGGAAGTCCCAATCCAGCTAGCTTTCTATTGCAACCAAATTGGTGCCGACTCAGTTCATGTGATAGCTGGGTGCAAACTATGTAAATTAAATTTGAGATATCTAACAGTGAGCTGTACGGCATCTGAAATTCAAATTGCTTCTGTACATTAATTTTAAATTGTGAGTGACCATCTGGTGATGAGTGACATTAAAACAATTGGTGAATGGCTGCAGTTAAAAAGAAATATATAAATTTGCATTACTGATGTGATGCTTAAATACAGCCTTCATATTTTGTGTTGCATTGCCGTGACACTTGGCACTGAGCACAATTGAATGGATTAGTTTAAAAAAATCTACTAGCATGGGTGATTAATCTGTTCATTAAGTGTGTGCATATGAGGAAACAAAATCAGGCCCTTATTTCTCACCTGGTAGGATTTGGCTGCATGGTATTACTGTTTCACCCTATGTCCGGATGCAGCGGATGCTAAGAGCAATCCCAGCCAATCGTGCTCTTTGAACATAGCACATAACACGTGTCGCTGCGCCCGCTCTCCAAGGACACATGACACTCGCACGGCTTTGGATTTGCTTTGATGGCTCGTAGCATCCGCTGCGCCCTGACTAAGGTGAAACGGAGTATAGTGTAGACGGTGGTTGGACAGAAAAATCCTGAAGTGTCTGTGCTATGTGATATGGAAATATTTTAAAGGGATACTTCAACAAAATTTGAAATATACCCGTCGTGTTCAGAAATAGGCTGAATATGATCAACAATATCCGTAAATGACAATCTCACGTTTGTATTTTGAGCCTGAAGGCTGAATTTTTCGTTATAAACGAAATACCTTTATGGCTTTGATGGAAGGCATTAGATGCATTCGTGTTAAGAGCGTATAGAAATTACAGAAGAGATGCAAGTGAGCTGGTGAACTTTCAACATTGTAAAACCCAAGACGTGAGACGTAAGTAAGGAGAAGAAAAATGGAGACCTGTGTCTGCGTTGTCCCCTTTTTCTTCTCCTTTTGTCCTACGTCTCGGGTTTTACAATGTTGTTTGTGATCAAAAGCGCTTTGCACATAGAGCAACCGCATCTAGAGGTTTTATATATCGCAGTGCTCCCAAAACTTAATGTTGCCCGGAGATGGTCCATTTTTTGCGTTGTTTGTGCTACTCCTTGGCTTACCAGTCGAACCACGTGGTGAAGTTTGGGTACCCGATGATGACCTAGCCTGGAGAAGATATTTCAGCTGCTCCAATGACCAATTTAGCTTTGATTCGCCAAGAACAATATGTGGGTAACTGGTTTGGGGTGTTAGGTTTATTGAGTATGTACTGTACCTGTTTCAGCTAGTCTATCATCAGTTACCTGCTTCTGCTCTAAGGGTAGGACCGTTTTTTTGTTAGAAAGACTTCGATTTTATGATTTGTCTTAATTCCCAACCTTTGTTTCAGACGTGCCACGCAGTCTATTCTATCGCAGTGGGACCCAGGACATCAACAGAGCGCTGCTGTGTGCTTTTTGTCAAATCAGGCCTATAAGACAAGGGGCCCTCTGGAAGCTGTGGCACTTTGTTTCTGCCTGGCATGGGTCTTCGACCTTCAGAACTTGGTTAAATATCGTCGCACATTTGTTTGTTTTGAGAGACTTGTAGGTCTCAAACATTCAAAGCTGGGCTGCATGGGCACAAGGCTGCTGACCACCCTGAGTTTTAAAAAAACAAACAAAACGAAGTAAAAATATAAAGATAAACGCGTCTGCATAACGACGGCGCTTTTGCTGCCAACAGATTTCGTCTGTGTGGTCTGCTTTCTTTTCGCTTTTCAGTACATCTGCTTTTCAGATATACTGCAATATTTCCTTCTTTTAGCTTTGAATAGGGAGTGAAAGGTCTGCGGTATTGAATACGTCCCTGTTCTGAAAAGACACTTTGTGCAACTTTTCAGAAGAGATGCCTTTTCAAACAAGTTGTACAAACAATCTGCCTTTTCTAAATAGGAAGCTGTTCAATGCCGCAAACCTTTCACTCCTATTCACAGCTGAAGGGTCTCACTACTAGTCAATTCGTACCTAAAGGTGTCAAAATTCGTCCACAAAAGGACGACATTTACTCCCTCATCACTATAAAATTCATATCTTAAAAGGTCAAAATTGATCCTCAAAGGGACGAAAGTTACTCCCCCGTTTCTATAGATATAATCCCTTTAAGTTGCAAAATTAATCCCCAAAGAGACGAAATTTAGTCCCCAATAAAAAAGGTTAGTTCCCAATCACCACTATTGATCCTTAAATGGATCAAAGTTACTCCCCAATAATGGACAGGACGGCGCTCAAGGGACCATCATTAATCCCCTGAAGAGTTAAACTTAGTCCCTGATGCTTTGCTGTAAGTATCAAAAACACTCCTTTTAACGAATCAAAACTTTGACCTCAAGAGATCAATGGAAAGGGACTAAAAGAAAGGGAAGAAATTAAGTGGGGGGTTTTGCCGTTTTGGGGGGATCACCCTCAGTGACATCGATTTAATCCCAAAAAGGACGGAGTACTTTTTTAAGAGTGTACAGGCGCAAAGCTGGTGGTGCTGAAACGGGGATGAAAACTGTATCATAAGTGTTTCGCCCCATTCAGCCAGTAAATTAAACTTTGAGTTGACTAGGTTAGCAAAGCAAAAATGAAAAGCATGGGCACGGGTTTCTCACTGAAGTGACGCCACTGACTGCGGCGGCAGCAGGTAGCGAGTAATCGCGAGCGGATCCGAAAATGGAGCGAACTGTTCTGGTTACGTGGTCGTAGCAACCGCTTTGTAAATATTTGAATGGTGTGCTATGTGCGGGACAACTGGGTCGCTAAACTCGTAAAACACAAAGTTGGGGCCGAAGTTCGCGGAGCGTGCTGATTGGACTCTCGCGACGATGGCGTCACGCGGGACGAGATGTCAATCATCCAAGCTCTTTCGGTGCTCAAATTCCTGCGAGATTGACAAACACAAAGTCCCAACGAGCTTCATCGGAGGGCGCTCGAGCAACACCGTGGGGCCCCCGATTTAACGGCTGCACTGATGACGTTGCGCCCGCGCGTCCCTACATCCCTACGCCGTGTTTGGGCTAATGCTGTCTAGATTGTCCCCAGGCGGACTGTGAATATTCTGAACTTTGTCGTCGCAAGATCATCGTTCGTGGAAGTTATCGGTGACGACAAAGTGACGTTTCACAACTTTGGGACGGAGTTATTTGAGGGCAAAGTCTTCGCTTCGGAATCGAGGCGAAGATTGAACTTTGGGATGTTGTGGAGCCGCGCGCAGTGAACGACGTTTTAGAGCTCATCTTCCGCCACTGTCAACCACGTTACCGGAGCCACAGAGTGGCGGTGTGGGTAGTGACGTCAGTAGTGTATGAGAGATGAGGGGGCGACGGAGGTTGGCGAGAAATTAACCGGGGGCAGGAAAATGGAAAATGAAAAGGGGTACATCCAACACGCACGCACACACACACAAAATCCGGGGACAGGTCGTGCCGAAGAAACTGTTCGGGAGAGAAAGAGACCATGGGCCGGGTTGTAGTAAAGGGGTACATCCCTTCCCCCCGAATTTTTTGCCGTACCATTCTGAAATGTCGGCTGAGGCGATCGCCTACCCCCCCCCCCCCTTTACCCCTTGGCGCCCCTTGCCCCCTCTGTCCACGCAACTTGGGGTGGGGGGGTAAATCACCCCCCCCCCTTGTTTTGATGTACCTGCTTGGAGGTATTCCAACTGAGAGACGACGAAGAACAGAGTAGCGTGCAATTTTCGAAATAAAGGTTTTAGAGGTTCTGTAATTAATACGGTTCGCGTTCCATGCACTCACGAGTGGCCATGCCAGGCCAAAGTGAGAGGCTCGTGCCAGGGCTCGTAGTGTGCAGGCGCGTGCAGTGGCGTCCTATTACACTTCCCACCGTTGACGTCAGGCTCAAGATTTTCAGCTGTGAAGGACAAATTGGATGGTGCGTGTTGAAATTGAAGGTGACAAGTTTGATTGTTTATTAGAGAAGCTTGGAGTCATCGTGTTCTTAAAACATCCGGTTGATATTGACAACCTGGCAGTACTCTTATTTACACGTAGCAGAGCACGTTGGATAAACTAAACTTCACCCAGAAACAATAAAACACTGAAATGAACTAAAAAGAAAACACACAGTCCTTAAAAATATACCAAAGACCCATCAGATTATTGTGAGTGTATGTCCGTCTATTTCAGTGTTTTATTCTTTCTGCGTGAACCATTGCTCTTGTTTCTGTTGAAGAAAGCAAAAATTAATCATAGTTTCACCAATTTTGGAAGGCCAACCACACCGACGTTCTTGTAGCCTCTTGCTTCTGCTTTACCGGCGGAAATAAGAACGATATCGGACTGTCAGTTTTGACGGTGTTGATTTTAGAATGCAATTACCCCAAGCCTGCGCCGTGCCTTTTGGAACCCATCAAACATGTTGGTCGCAGCTGGTGATCTCTGTTGTTACGTCACACGTATGAACCACGCTCGTCTCCGCGCGTTGTCTCGTGCCGCTCTTGTTCGGCGCCCAGGGAGTGCTAGGGATTTTTCGCCCCTTCAATCTAACAACGTCACGAAGATAAACAGATTTCCGGGTTTGTGAGAAAAGACAACTTCGCGGTGTTCTTTCGGTCACTCCCCCGCTACGTCATAACGCAAAGAATCTTTGTGTGCACGAGTTTAGCGACCCTGGAGTCTCATACACGCGGCCCGCGGGCCGCATGCGGCCCGCGACTCGCTGGGATGCGGCCCGCAGGCAACCAGCTATGTGTCCCAGTTCCAATGTTTCGAGCGCTGAAAACGGCATGCGCTTAGTGATCTCATCTCGTCGATTCATTTTCGCTCAGAAAGTAGCTCTGCTCTTTTAACGAATTCACATAGTTTATACTTATTTGTGTTCATTTGTCCTTTGTTCGCTTTATTTATTGCTTCCCAGCTTTTTGTAACGTACAACAATTCCGCTACTAGGCTGCAAGCGCGAGCTGTTCGTTGAACGATATATCTCGGCTGCGCGAACTCTCGATCAGCAGGAGCAACTGCCACAGATATAAAGCGACAAGCTCGGAATTCTAGCCTTTAAAAAAATATACCCATTAAAAGACAAGCATTCGTTCATAGTGTTGTAATAAAAATCGTCAGGAAAGCAAGAACTGCCAAATTAACTGATTGTTTTAAAAGGCATGTTGAGCTTGGTTAATTCCCGAGCGAATTGAGCAACGGGAAGGACAGTGTACTTGTTCTCTTGTTCTATTAAAAATGCCAGCACGTTGGCGAAATGGTATCATTTTAATTCTTGTTATCACATTAGGTCAGGACCCAAAGTAGTCATATAAACAAATCAAATCTAAAGATGTCGCAGGCAAAACTGCGAGTTTACCAAAAGCATAAAGCACCGAGGTCTCTTCTTTTAAAATCTTTTGAATACCCTCCCTCCCCCTTCCCTCCCCCGTCTTACGTCGGCCCTTGACCTTTTCGGTGTGCGATATATGGCCCCCACACTCAAATGAGTTCGAGACCACTGCGAGTCAAGAGCCATTATTTCGAAAATTTCACGCTGTGCTGTTCCTCGCCATCGCTCAGTTGAAACGCCTCTAAGCAGGGTCGTCGAAACAGAAGGACGGGGAGGGGGCGATTCAACCCCCCCCCCCCCAGTGGCGTCGAAAGAGGGGCAAGGGGCATAAAGGTGTAAGGGGGTGGGGGGGGGGGCGTGTACCGCACCAGCCCTGAACCATAGTATTTCAAAGAGTTATAATAAATCAAACAAAAAAATAACAGACGTTTACCGTTCTCCATAATGCGAAATTAGAGCGCAGCTCTTGAGGAGGATGAGGGAGAGTACGGAGGGGAGGGTACGCCCCTCCACCCCCCCCCCTCTTCTGCTCTCCTGCTCCCCTACCATTTAGTGGGGAAACTAAATTGGTGTTGAGGTCGCGTGACATCAATTTCCCCTCTAAATTTAGCTCCCATAATGCAACGCGCGCGCGGTTACGCCGACGGCGACGCCGCTCAAGATCGAAACGGGCGCCTATTAGTTGCGCTCTAAAGGTTCGGGGGAAGAGATATCCACCTTCATCAGTATACCATAACCCCACCCTCTCTTTATATTTGTGTGTGTGTTCGTCGCACCTTTTTTTTTCGTTTCCTTGGGTTTTTACTTGCCATCACCCCTTCGCCCCCTCATCTCTCAGACATTACCTACGTCTCTATACACAACGCCTGTGGGTGACCCAGGTGGTGTTGTTGACAGTGGCGGAAGATCAGCTCTAAAGCCGCGTACACCGCGCACGGCTCCACAGTATCCCAAAGTTCAATCTTCACCTCGATGCCGAAGCGAAAATTTTAACCTCGAATAACTCCTTCCCAAAGTTGTGAAACGTCACTTTGTGGTCACCAATAACTCCCACAAACGACAAACTTGCGACGAGAAAGTTCAGAGTATTTACAGCCCGCCTAGGTACAATCTAGACACCATTGACTCTAACGCGGCGTAGGGATGTAGGGACAACTTTAACATATGACACGATAGCGGGAGGGCAGGGGTGGAGTAGGAGAGGGGAGGCAGGGGCAGGGGCAGGGAGGGCGGCAGTGGGGAACGAGATTGAAGTAGTGGGGAGGGAATCCTATAATTGCTGGCATGCACAAGGGATCATGGAATTGCAAGGGATTCCTAATGCACGCAAGGCATTGTGAACTTTTCTCGACGCGCCGACGCTGGGCGCCGGATCTTTTGCTGCATGGGAGCCTTAACGCTATTGTGTTAAAACATAACCTAACCTAGCTTCACTTATAACTGGAACATAGCTTTACTACACTGCCTATAGTTACATAAAACAATGCTTATGTGATGCTAGAAATAAGACAGGTTAGTAGGTAGTCATATCTTAGAAGAAATGACTGCACTGTGAGATATAATGGATCATGATAAATATAGGCCTATGATATGAGAAGTATATATGTGGTAGCTGCATCCCAAGCTGTCCATATTTATTTTGAATATCATCTCAAACTGAAGTGCTGAGAACACTGCTGTCACCATTTGTTTATCTGTAGCAACACCTGGCACAGTGCACAGAGATTCTATTGCAAGCTAAGCATGACATTTTCAGCTCGCTCTGAGTATTCAAATCTCTTATGGTGACAAGAGCATTGTATTCTGTGAAGGTGGGGAAAGTCTAGTTCTACGTCAGAACAGCATCACTGCCGAAATGGGTGACTCTTAACAGTCAACCAGCTTAACTAGTTGAACAAGAGGAGTAAATTTCTATGTGAGCTGTGTAATTAATGTAGACCCCTGACCTTGAAAACAAACTCACTCCGCTCCTAAGTTGAAAAATGTCTAGTAAGTGAATATTAGGCTTTCCCATCAAATAGCTCTAGTATTTTAGGTCGCGACGCCAACTGCCGCCACCGAACGAGCAGACGACGCCGAGAGCCGTCGTGTTTAGCAGACAAGGAACTGCAGTTCCTTGTTGTTACCGCGCCTGTTTTTGTTTCCGCGACTGTCGCCGCCTGGGGAACGCGAGCCGCTTTTGAGTCGAAAGGATCGTCTGCTAAAGTAGCGGCTCTCGGCGCCGTATGCTCGTTCGTCGGCGGCGTTCGTTGCGCCATCACTTGTCTCCCGTGCGAAACGGCGCCGTGTTGTTTGCAGACCGGTGGCGTCGCTGCGTTTCCATAGGAGCTAAGCCTTTTTCTTTCTTTACTTTTTCCTCAGGTAAGTTCGCTCTTTGTAAATTTTACAAAAAAAATGCACCATCTGTGGGCAACGCTGCACAAAGTCGTAGCGCGATAGGTTAAGAAACTGAATTTTCCGGTCGATTTAAAGAGCCTGCCGTCTCCTTGTTTCACCTAGTATATCTCGTGCTGCCATTTCAAGGCCGGTGCTCATACAGTTTACCACGTTCGATCCCAAGTCCTTTGGCTTTCAAGGGACCATTCCGAGCAGTTAAATGTCGTATGGGCATACGTGACTTCGCAGTGTGCAACTACCACCTTCGGGGCGCACCAGTCATCACTGAATAGGGGTCTGGAGCTAAAATGCATTTTTTACTCTCAGTTTCCCGCGGCTTTGCTGTAGGAGTTGTTACGTTCCAAGCCCCGGCGAGGCTGTGCTCCATCTAGGGCACACTTACAGGGACGTTCCGCAACACCATCGCTTGGCAGAGACCCTCTCGAAGACCCGAAACCGAGGCTTTCGAACATCAGCTGAAATAACCAACATCAACGGGTCTTCATCTTCCTCTTTCTCCAACATCAAGAGAAGCTGCTGCTGCGGCGACATAAACTTCCGGGCCAATGAGAGTGGCTGTTGCACCTGATCTTCATCGAAGCCAGCAGCCACCACCAATCACCAGGATCCCGCCGGTGACGCAACATCGTCACGTCACCGGGGCTATAAAAAGAGGACTCGCGGACACGCGGGGCGGACACGGAATGGAACTTACCACCGGACGCTACAATCATCTCATGTCCCATTAAAACATCGTCACCTTATAGCCCTAACCCTGTCTCCAGCCTGTCCGTCCCCAAGCCCCTAACAGAGTGCATTCACACGAGCCCTTTTTTTCTTAAAGGTATGCGTAGCCGGCAACCCTGGCTGCGTCAAATACTCCGACAGCTTTGCCAACATCTTGTTACGGAGTACTCGACTGATCCTCCTGCCCTGCCTGCTCACCAACCGCTCCGCGTTTGGAACTGGCAAACCCTCAGAAGAAACGACCCCTTCCCTTCGGGCTCAAACAGCCGTCGCCGGAAAAAGCCGAAACAATCCACTGAGTTACTTGAGTCAACCGGCCTCGCCGATAGACTGAAGAAGTTTATTTTCTCTGCCAGTAGAATAGACCTGTTGCCGAATTACCCAAGCATCAAAAAGAATGCCGAGACGTAGGTACACGCACTGCGCGCGCTGGCGTCTTCAGCTGTGATTGTTGGGAAGCAAGAATCCAAACCAAATGGCATTTCGCACACGCATTCTACGGACGCTTTATTTTGGTTATTTACTTCCGTATCTTTTTTTATAGGGAAGGCGAAAGTGTGCAGCGCGTGTAGCTACGCTCCCGACACTCTCTATGATGCTTGGGGAATTGAGCGAAATGTCTCTTTATGCAACCTCTGCCCTCTACCTGATCCTTCCTTTTCTATTTGTGAATTCCTTTCATTTTTACCTTTTTGCCGATCTCTCTCTCTTTAAAATCTTCAAGAAAATCCAGTTCGGCAGCCCTGCCAGAGCAACTCTTGCTTTTCTTCTTATGATCAAGCCCGAAAAACCTCGAAGTGTTTGATTTATTTATTTTTAAATATGCAGTTATATTAGGCCTCTGCAAACGACCTGCAAATACTAATGTGAATGTTCTAGTTTTATAAAAGTGTCTTCTTTTTTTTTGTAAACTAGAAAGAAAATTTATTTTCCAAATATAAACTGAAAAGTGCACGCCGAATCTAAAACAAAAAAATGAAAACAAAAGACGCCCAACTCTAATATACGACCTTGGAAATAAAGGTCGCTGCCATTCTTTTTTACCTGATATTTTTTTAGTCACGCGCGCTTCATACACTTACAAATAATGTCTTTTTGTGTATAAACTAAAAGCAAAACTTAATTTGCATAAAGATGGCTTAGAAAACTTTTTTTCACAATGTTTATTGTGCAACATGTAAGGGTGCATGGTGCTTCGTGTTTGTTAATGGAATCCGTGCGAGGAACAACAGTGTGTGGAACGCTGTTTCCTGGACAGGAAGTCTAAGCATAAGTTTCTTGGGTTTTTATGTGACGGAATATATATTAGTATCGTCACTTGCAGAATGAGAACAGCAGGGTGTGTCTTCCAAACGCCCAATGTACAGCATGTTCTCCATGCCTTCCACCGTGCTTTGGTATGACGCACGCGCTCGAGATTCAGGAGACTCCTAAGTACTGTCGAAGGTAGGAATCTCGTGCTGGGGGCGGCTCAACTAAGGTTCATCCCTGCCGTTTTCCCCTTGTCGGTGACTGAGTAACCAGTGCGGGTAGGTGCAAACATCACGCGTGCTGCTTGAAGTGAGCTACTGCAGAAACCAGTGACCGTGGTCAGAGATCATCCAAGCAGCTGAGCCGTATCAGCATCCCCTGCAAAAATCACTGCCTGAAAGAAACATAACGGTTCGGTTTGCGTTAGCACTATTCAAAATGGTCGGTTCTTCATACCGTATTAAATATCTTAAAGGGTAACTGAGGTACATTTCCTCGATTTTAGGGTTACGATGGTTTTTAGTGAAGGAAGTGTCCCTTGATGACGAGGTGCCACCTTTTTTTCTTTTTCTTTTCGACGCCGCGTTCACATTTGTAGATAGCTTATTTTAAAGATTTGTTTTGGGGTCTAGGGCGAAACCGAAAACAACCAGCTCGAGCATGATGGCAGCCATTTTGATCAGCTGCGTGGCAATCAAATGATGCAAAGCTCGTACCGCGGTATTTTAAAGCGTACAACTGGCCTAGGCTAAAGAGCAGTTGGGATCAGTCAAGTAAGGGCTGTTTTACCGCTTCGCTTCGTAGATACAAAATATTCACAGCAAATATTAATACACATTCATAATGTTGCCTTCCGAAAAGCGAGTTAAGGCACGGCCACATTGGCGTTGCGGAGGCCTGCGGCACGAATGTCGTCGCTGCCGGTTGCCGACCGAAACCAGTTTTCGGCTTCAGCGGCGCGACGGACGGCGCCGCACAGTCAACCGCTCCTTGCACGGTTCAGAGCGCGCCACCGCTCGCCGCAGAAGAGAGGAGCCAATGGGAGGTGGCGTAGATCGTGACGTCGCGATGCCATGGCAACACTCAAACCGGTCCTCCGCCGCGCGTCTTCCACGTTCCGAAGGACGTGTTTCGTGTCGTCTGCTATCCCCATTTCCCCCGATGCCTTCAGCAACGGAGCGGTTCCTTGAAACTGTGCGACTGTTTCCCTTTTATATGACAAGACGCAGCCAGACTACCTAGATAATGACGCTAAGAACAACCGCTCGGAAATTATAGAAGAGGAATTCGGAATTATAAGTGAGTTTCTTCGTGGCACTTGTTGCGTGTCGTCTGTGTTGTGACGGATGTTGTGTTGATTTGGTGACACTTTCGAAAGCAGCCTTCATCTCTGGCGCGCCGGCGGCCGGGGCAGCAAAGCACTGACCTGTCCTTCGGTGTTTCGGTAGAAGCAACTCGGCCGGACCCAAAACCTGCGCCTCCTTCCCTTCAGAGCGCGGCGACGTCGCAAGATCAACGAGCAGGCTAGGATAATCACATTCACGCTGATCACCAGGTCATCATGAACTCATACGATGTAGGCAGCGAGTGCGGTTTCGATGCTGATATATGCGAAAGGTGAGAGCCAAAACGGAAGAATCTAACGAAGAGCAGACGACGAAAGAGCGGGAAATCCGACGGGAGACGCGATCGCGAGATCCAGTGCTGTCACGTGACGCCCGGAAAACGGAGGCCAATGTGGACGATGTGGACTCCTCGCATTGGGACGCCGGACGGCGATGCCGCCCTGCGGCGCCGCCCAGCGGCGCCGTTCACGCTAGTGTGGGCAGGCCTTTTTTAGCCACGATGAACGCAGGCTCAGCGCAGGTGAGTAAGTGAGGGGGTGAGCGGACGACACTAATCGGGGAATCGAGAATGTGCTCAGACCGAGCCCCGACTTATCTTTTAAGAGCTAGAACCTCGGTGGTGTGCAATGTACGGTGCAGAAGCGTTGTGAAGCTAATCTTAAGCTCTTTGATGAGCAGGAACGGACTAACTATGGCCGCCAGTGAATGCCGCCTTCGGCACCACGAGGCGCTTGAGCGAGCGGCCGGGAGTCACTGGGGTCTTTTAGTAGACCGCACGCTAGAGCTTTGCGTTACTAGCGGGAGTCGTGCCGTCACTTCGAAGCATGGATGGACTACGCGCTCGCTGGGCCTGCTTTCCGCAGCGTACAATATACTGAACCTCTCTAATAACCTTTGCGCGCGATCGCTGAGGACTATACTTACAAACTGCGGTCGCTAAAACCTAACATAACAAGCATAAGTTGTCTGTTGGGAAGGCTGAAAACGCAACAGAAAAACACAGGGAAAACAAAAGTCGCACTACGAACAAGTTTCGTAGATCGTGGTCTGCCATTAGTGTGATATTTTAGCAGTGCTCGTATCTGATATCCGCAAATCAGTACCAGTTATTTATTTTGGTTCGAATTTTAACCGGAGTTACCCTCAAAACGTTTTTCTGAGTTACGCTACTACACTCTGTTTCACTTTCAGTACGGACGCAGTCGGCGCTACGAACCTATAAATGCCTGAAGTTCCTCAATATTTCTTTCTACAAGTAACGACGACCAATACAAATGACGAAGGACATTCCTCTGGAACAAAATGGCGCTATTCAGTTCAGTCCTCTGCTATGCGCCGCCATTCGCTTTCTAAAACCTGCACCGTCACGCAGTCGGCGCTTCAAAGACTGTCGCTACTTGTACGAAGCTCTTATCTAGGAACTTTAATATTGCCAATTAACCTCTGTCGAAAGTGCAGCGTGACGACCGTCGATTCCTTGCGGGTGTCTAATCACCGGTTCAACCTGTCCGGCACACAAAAAGCGCAGGACCGACGCGTGGTTTCCTTGTCGCTTATAACGAAAGCGAAAAGAAGACGAGCGGCATGACGACACACTTTTCGCGTCGTTTGATTGGTTCTGTCGGATCCTAGCGACGGCTGTTGTCGGAATCCAGCTGCAAAAGCTTCCAAAGCGCCATTGAGAAAAACAAAACAAACGGTACAGAAGGAGGACCAGCCAACGCTACACAGAACGTCGCCTGCCTGTAAGGCTGGTACAGCAACCGCTATGTTCCTCATAAGACCCTATTCTGCATATGACGGTTTGGTCGATAGATTGCACTGCAAGTGCGCATTTGTTTTTCATAATGATAACATTGGTGATAAGCCTCTCATTTTGTTCTTTCTTCTGTGCAGGAGTCTTCTGAGGTTTGCGAAGGGCGAGCAGTCTCTTGCGTGTAGCGGCGGCCCATAGAGCGGACAGGACATTCCTCGAGCGGCCCGTTTCATGTTGCCCACGTGACCATGTTATCGTCCCAGACAAACTGAGAACGGCAGGAAGGAGATTACAGTTGTCCCACCTTCAGCGCCAGCTTTATGCATTCGAGAACGCTTACGGCGTCTCGCGCACCTCGAGCAGCAGCCCAAGCACGGCCGAAAGCATGGAGCGCATGTTAGAGGCCGGGTGTTCGAAACGTTTGCAAGTACGTCCTCTGGGCGCCGCCATCTTAAAGCTGGTGTGAGTGGATCGCCTAATAATCAAGGTTGGCTGAGGCGTACCCACGGCTTCCAGACTGGCGCGAAACAAAGCGTTTTTCATCCGCAATGGCCAGACTAGCTCCTGAAGCGCGGCTGCTAGTGAACGTCTAACCTAATCTAGGGACCGCCCGAGAAAGCCGCGTCCTCCCGCATTATCGACAAGTGTGATAATCGCTGTAGATAATCTAATCTGGCCAATCGGAAACATTCGTTGATGGCAAAAGTGACGCTGTTATACAGGCCAGTAGCTCTCACGTAGGGGAGTCATTAGCTGCGCGTCCGTTTTCCACGTTCCGCAGCGCGGCTATTCGCCGAATTCGATCACGTGACGAACGAAAAAATAAGTGCTGTGCAGGAAAGTCTCTGCTCCGACCGCACCGCAGCTCCGTCAGCCACTAACTAGCAACTAACCGACGGTGTCTATGTTCTCTTTGACATGAGTCCGTAAATCACCCATTTCTCTGAAGTCGTCTTCGTATGGATGCAAAATTATGTGCCATAAAGACCCAAGTACACTTTAGCCTCCGGTGCCTGATGTAGTTAGCGTATGAACAGAAATATGCGGAAAACGATGCCCACACAAAAAAGCGTGCTCAGAAACTGTTTTGCTTTCCACATCCAGAGCCAGTAGATCATAGATCTCTGGTATCCGAAATAATTTATTGTATAAAAGATCTTCTTTTTAGGCTGGTGAAAAGCTTTTTTTCATAATTTCTCCAATCCTTCAGAGGAATAATTTGAGTAACCAGAGTTTCTTTTTAAGGCACCGGATTTCTGGCACTTCACCTTTTTTTAAGTAGGTAACCAATAACACTCTTACAAATATATGATGTTACAGTCAGTTGTAAACGCTAAACTACAAATTAGCTAGAATATTCCATGTACACTGCAGCCTCAATGTCACAATTCCGACATTAGAAGCCTATGTGTGCAGTCAGTCTGCATACTTTGATAAAATTTGTGATAATTAATTTGCATCGGCAGAGCCGAAAACAATGCACGGACGTGCCGTTTTATGAAACTGAATTCGTTGGGAAAAAGTATACTTGGAGGTTTCTTCGCCTGTCACGTTGCCTGGCGAATTTTTTTAAATACCTCGTCGAAATATTCTTAGGAAGTTTGTAAGCAAGTGCGATGTGGTTGCCAAAATCAGAACGGAAATACCGAGGGCAAGTCACCAGCAGCATTCTCCGGAGCACGGCTCCTGCACACCTAAAAAGAGGCTTCCCCGCATAATTTTGCACATGTCTTAAGATTTTAAGGTGGATGAACGCAATTTCCGAATGCAACTCAGCTGCCTGTAAGAGCTGAGTTGCGCGTTCCGGAATTTTATCTGGGACCATAGGCAAACAAAATGAAATTATTTCAACACGATCGTATGGGTGCAGTTTATGATATGTAATGTTTACCGTTCGGTTTGCTTTTGCTTGTCAGCAATCGTTGGTGGTTCCTGCTTCAACACGTGGCGTCGTATTCCCTTCACGTAATCCTCCCAGTAGCGTTCCCAATTGAGGGGGCGAATGTCGGTATAAAAGATCTGTGAAAAGGAAAATGCCGGAAAAGTAACTTTAATATGTATTTCTCGCATGGTCCCGCACCTACGGCAGCCATCGAAGACCACAATCTTTTCAAGAACGCCTTAGCTAACATTGTATGATTAGGAGCCTTTTATTTGTCTTTACTAATAACTGGATAATGTTGTTCTATTTTATTAATGTAATCCACTCCCCTCTATAATGCCTCAGGCCTTGAGGGTAAATAAATAAATAAATATAATAAATAAATAAACATGAAAACGCACACAAGTGAGGCCTACAGGGCCCTTTTAGCCTCTTCATCACTCTTTAAAAATAAAAGATGCTAAGTAGATATATTTTGTCCTATTCCGCGTTTAAATATTGCTGCTGGTTTTCATTGAATTTTTAGAGTCTCGGATTTGACAATTGTGGGACCACCCTTACAAGTTCAGGAAAGCCCCGAAAAAAAAAACCTCGAATAAGAATTTCATGCACACTGTATTCTAAATCGCTCTCATTAAAAAAAAAAATTAAAAAAAATTATGTAGAGTTTGAAGTGCCTTACACGTCAAGGATCGTATTGTACAGACACCTACAAACTCTCTTACCCCATAAATCTACTTCTGCAAAGAACTTCGAAGTTCTCAAGAGGAGTATCCGGAGATAATAATTGAGAATTCATTAAATTGAATGCGCTTCGTAAATAGTGGGAAGTTCTAAACTGTTTAACGTTTTAAATAGTGACACCCAGAAATATCTACGCGTCATTGTTTAAGCACTGCGGTGGATTGTTCTGGGGAGTTTCCGCAAATGAGACAACATAATTTCGGTAACGAAGCACACAGTAAATAAAAAATAAAGAAACTTCACACCCTAATTACTTACACGTTTACATTCAGAATGCGTCAAGAAACATGACCGATTTATGCGACCTAATAACATAATGGCGCAATATATCTAAGCACCGTATCTCCGAAACATGATATTGAACATGATAAAAACAATTGTAGGTAAGACTACGGTGCCTGCAACATATCTTCCAGTGGTGCAGTCTCCGTCCTATACCACCCATGCATCAAAAATGACCTTGAAGTTTCAACGAATGACGTCACAGAAGCCATCTTTTTTAGCCGTAGTACGTCCCGAACCTTGTGGTAGGTCATAGAAATGCTCGCTAAAAAGGCGATGTACGCGAGGGTCCCCGTCGTCGGAGCATCCCAACCTCTGGATGCCGAAACTATCTGTGAACTACCTGAGTGTTGAACAAGCTGCAGCAGAAGAGACGCCCACGTTCGCCTCCCTTACTGTGGAACCGCCAGGATCATGGCAGGAAATAGCATGATTCACTTTACGACGTCACCAGGCGGAACTCTACGGATTACGTTTTAGGATGCTGTAAAACACACCACTCGAAGACGCGTTTCAGGCACCTTAGTAGAATGAAGGAGAGGTTACCAACTTCTTTGTCCTGCGGGCTGCAGTTCTCATTAAGCTGAAGAAGATTGTCGCAGGAAAATTTCCAGGAGCGAATAGAGAGGAAGGTGGATACCTCAAAGAACTTCTTGTATTTTTCCAGAACTTCCACCCTCCTGTATGTAGAGATTAAAATGCGCAGGCTATTAAGGAAGCTGCCAGAGACGCCTTTTAAGCTGTAATTACGCTACTAAAACAACAGGAAAAACATACGCACCGATCTGACCCATATTGCATTACACCATACGGACAAATATCTACAAATTAGTTATTTTTATCACTGGACATCACATTTTGAAGTGATTGAAGACAATCTGCCTTATCTTATACAGGCATTATGCACGTGAAACTAGCAGAGCATTGTCGGAGTTGTGCGCCACATGTTCTCAATGATGATATTACAAATTAAAAAATATATATGCATATATTTAAGAGGACGGAACAAAACAGTTCCATTTGTGTGCAATCTGACGAGGGAAGTATACTAGGTAAACCATGGCCAAGCCTTAAATTGACCTGTGCTTTCTTCATTAAAAAATCCGCATAACGCGACAAATGGCTCCTTCTTAAGGTTTCAGAGATAATGGGGCTTACGGGGGCGTATGGTTTTCAACAATAGGGTAGGGCTTGTTTAAAAAGAATGTGTATATCTGCCGATACATGGGCAGCTTTGGTTCTCATAAGCTGAATAGCTTTAAACAAGTTTAGCTTTCAGACATACGCTTTCAGAGACGTGCGAAGATTAAGGTTCCAATAGCCGCAAAACACGGAATTATTGTGGTCAAATAAACCACCTGGAAAACACGCATACCGCTCGAATTTCGTCGGCCACAAAACCAGATAAACGCTTTTGTCTCGCTCGGTGCCTGCATACCGAAGCCCAAGTTTTACAAACTAGGTTCACATCTCACGTGGGAACACTTTAAAACAGTAATAGCATGTCCGCAACCTCCCCCCCCCCCCCCCGCCTAAACAAAAACAAAACAAAAACGAACAAAGCAACAACAAACAAACAAACAGACGTCGCTGTGATTGGAGTCTGCGGTTGGGTGGTGGCCTACAGTGTAAATATCGACGGATGAACTTACCTGGTCAAAAAAACTTGTTGAGGGCAATCTACGGCAATATTCACAGACGATAAAATGACCGTGCTCGCCTAGTTGCCTGTGCTGCCAAGAGATGGCGCGGCGTAAGACACGCCATCTCTTGTCTCTGTTTTGTCCGGTTTGTCTCTTCCTTTTTGAATCTTATCGCGCTGTTTTATTCCATTATGTACAACGATTACGAACTAGCCCAGCTATCAACCCTATTACAGTAAGACACGAGAGCATGCGGCGCCTCGACAGATCTCCGTACCACACATTCGGCGCCATAAGGGATTATAATACATGTTTTTCCGGTCAGTTTTTTTTAAAGGAATCAATTTTTGTACTTTCAAAATTGAACATTAGAGAGATGCGCGTCTGCATAGCAAAGCGTTTTGGAAGATCGTCTACTCAGTTCGCCGCCGGCGTGCCCTCGTCGCTTCCGACATCTGTCGGTGGTAGATACAACTAGGCAAGCACAGTCATTTTATCGTCTGTGGTTATTGTCATGGATTATCCGAAACAGTCTTTTAAAGCAGCAATAAAGAGGCAGCTATACAAAGCCAACCTACTTCCGCAACCGCGTAACCACGATGTATGTCGGTCAAACCATGAACGCTATACAGTATTAAAAAAAGGATCGAACTTCGGGCACTCGCGTGAAAGCTCATTGCGCTGCCGACTGAGCTACGGACCCAACACGCGGGAATGGGAGGGCCACATACAAGCGGTGGGAAGTAACGCGCGGAGCGGAGAGGGGTGAAAAGGGCAGGAAAGAGAGGTGCAGAAACAGGTGGTGTAAAATGAAAGCATGGAACGAGGATGAGTGCAAAAGACGGAAAAGCACGATTCCCCTCTATGGTGACCGCGAAATATTTAGCGCAAAGGCTTTGTATCCGGCTGGTGCTGAGGGGAAGCGAGCGCAGAGTCACAAAGAGACAACGGCGTAACATAATCTGTTTTCACACAAAAATTCCGTCCTAGCCATCACCTGAACTGAGAGCACCACCCACCTCAGGCACTGAAATTCCAAAGGTCATCCTGCCCTACTCACCACCCCATCAAGCTACCCCATTTAAACGCGTTTTGTAAAATAACCAAAACTCCAACCAATTTTTTCGAGCGAGGTACGTGTTTTGGTTGTTGATTTTTTTCACTTGCTTCCATCACTTAGCCGCACCTCTGAACTTAACAGCAGCGTGATACAATTAGAAAGCGATTTTTTCGGACCGTCTAAGGTGGGTTTTGTACATACATGCTTTGCAAGTAGTGTCAGGTTGCACAAATTCCCTATCTAAAGCAACAAAGGTACCCAGCTGAAGCTAGAAAAATATGAACAGATATAATGCCTACCTTACTTTCCGGCCGGTTCTTTGCCCGATGAGGTCGAAGAACAAGGACGGAATGTAGTTGCGTACAAAAACTGCGACGTCTTTGTAGGTTCGGTTTGTCGTCATTTCAATCCCTGGACGACCGAAGGAGGTTTCGGGAGGGTGCTTGCGCGCCAGCTCGGTCGTGAGGCGCTCAACTTCACTGTACAAAAGTTTGTTGATGCTGCCACTTGTACAGTTGTACACCCGTGGATGCTGTCTCAGCTGCTCCTGAGTCGTCCTTTTGATTGGTTGAAAGAAAAAATACAGCAATTGAAGTGCTTTTATGGGCCTCCAACACCAAACCCTCCGGTACAATTGAGCAACCACCCCAATAGCGCCCATAAATGTCAGGAGGTGTTCCTAACTGGTCTAAGACAATTGACGGTGTGGCATGATACTTTCATGATACTTGTGGTGCTACGGAGTGCTAAGTTTGTAACGACAGAAATAGTGCAGAAAATATGCGGAGAGGGCGCTGTCACGCAAAAAGTGGTTGGCTGTCGCCTGGCGAATGCATGATGCCCATACTCTCTAAAAATCAAATGCGTCTAATTTCCTACAAAGCACTCGATAAAACCAATGACTACAATTTACGGGAGAAGCACGGTGAATCACGAAGTTAAAGTTATGCCTCAAACCTAGCAAACGAAAACGACAAAAAACAGCCTGCGTTGTGGCACTTAGCTTGATGGAACCACATGATCGGTGGCACAGAGCAGAATGTGTACTTAAGTCTGTCCATATACTCAGCCTCTTCATTGGGCGACTCCCCGTAAATTGTTTTCATTGCCTCTTCCCAGTGCTTTGTAAAAACGTAGAGGATCCACACCTCTGAGAGCGTAGTGTCCGGTAAATATTTGTTAAAGTTACATACCATACTGAAAAAATTCAACACATGCATTCATGCAGCCCAGATACCATAAATAATTAGATATGAAATAACCGTGTGACAAATATTCAACGCATATTTCTCAATAAGGAACTCATATATGTAAATTTCAAGTTTGGACATGGTGGTTTATCGTATTTTTGTCTTTGTCAGAAGATATTTAATTCATGTATTCTTCGACCCTGCTGGAACAACATCAATAATATTGATATTTTTAATAAATTAATCTGGTGTGCAACGCTGACAATATTTTTTAGGTATAGCAATGGTAGGCGTATGTTACAAAAAAATTGTCTCGAGCCATTTAAAACTTTAAGCTTCGCTAATAAAACCATATAACTCCAGATTTTTCTTCGTGTGGGTCTTTCATATTTCCTATGGGTACGCACGGTCCTTTCAGTAGGCTAATCCCGCGATTTCAATCGCTTATTTAGTGTTACGTCTTATACTAACGTGCTACGTGTGATTCTTGGTTGTCATGGAAGACTACTCGACTACACGACTAGCGAACCATCTAAATGCCCAAAGAAAAAGACAGTTTTTGGAGCCAATTTATTTTGCTGGTGCAACATTTATGCAGCCGTTAAGTGCATTTGACTTCACGGGAGGTACATTGCTTGTTTGTGCCTTTTGGATGAGAGTTTTCGCATTGTTGGGGGCTTGGTTCCTCCCGAATACTCCAAATAATAAAATGCGTCGTTTATCATTACCAGCTTTGAGTAGACGACGGTGCAGCGTCGAAGTTGAGTCAGCACACCTCCGGCTGCCTCAAGTGAGTCTCACGCCGGTGTGGCCCTGCCTACACATCCTACAAAAAGGCAATCTGCCTACAGATTCGAACGCGAGTCGCCTCGAGATCCGTGCTTCGAATGCCGCCTGGCGATGAGTTCAAGGAGAAAACTTGGCACGCGGAGTTCGAACCACTCGCGTTTGCAGACTGTCTTTGCATGATGTATGAGCAGTGTGACCCGGGCTTTATGTCGGGATCACACTGCCCATACATCATACAAACTACACGGTGCCCGCTTCAGACCTGATGAGAAAATTGTCTGCGGACACGGCTCAAGTGCGTTCGAAGCGTGCTTGCCTCATGCGTAAATGTGCTCCGAACGCGTCTAAAGACATTTTCTTTTATACGACCAATATCTGGTGGGACCATCATACAAGGCGAGAAACAAGCCTCAGGTGGTGTGGGCGGACTGTCTTTGGATGGCCAATAAGGACTGCAACCGTCGCTCTGCACAGCTTCCAGTGAACACCGTAAAGGCTTTTCGACACATTGCGAAATTCGCAATGTTCTAAATATGCAGTTATCTGACAGAAAAATTAGACCTGACTGGGCATGTTGAAAGACATGTAGCCTCCACCTAACGAAAAATACACCGAGGCAATCCTGGTGTTACACCAGAAGGTCTGTTGTGCCCACCAGAAATGCTGGTATACCCGCAGATCAGCCTGGTGGGCACACAAAGAGAGTCTGGTGTCACACCACACGGGCTCATATGCCCACCAGGCAGCCTGGTGTGCACACCACTCAGTTTGATGTAACACCAGTATTGTATTTTTGTTGACGTTTCCCCCGTCCGCGAGCGTGGTTTTGATTAGTTTCTGTGACGCCCCTTCCCCCGCTGTCTTCTTTTCAATAAATGCTGATTCTCTCTCTCCTTCCCCCGACGTGGTGCCTCGTTTCCTCCCGTCTTGGCGGTCGCCGGAGACCCCGTGGCGGGCTCCTTTGTGCTCAAGAAGTGTCCCCCTCGTCCCCAGCACTTCCCGGGCGGCCTTGAGCAGCTTCGGGCGCTCGCCTCTTCGGGGGTTTCCCTTTCCTTTTCCGTCAGTATTCTTGTTGAAGTTGGAGAAATTAAAGGAGTCTTCTCTGTGAGTCGAACTCGAAAAGATGTGCGTTGGTGCGCTTTCCTGACTTCCGACGAGCTTGGTTTGATAGCAAAACAACAAAGAACGCCAGTAATTATTACAGTTTTCGGTGCCAAAACCCGGGAATTAACGGCCAGATCATACCTACTGCGAGACAGGAGGGCGTCGGCCGCCTGAAGCGAAAGAGGACTACCCTCCGAGCCGCCACAACAAAGATCATCAATGAGATTCGCGTCCTGCTGGAGATGGATCCAACCGACATCGGTGCGCTCGAAGAAAGATTTGATCATCTTCTACTTAAGGAGGCTTCCTTGAAAGAGCTGGACAAGGAAATCGAGCCATCTTAGAAGAGGCGATAACTGGCGCGGAGGGGTACGCGGAACGGATCAGCGTGACTGAGACACGAGTCAACCGCAAGCTGAAAGGCCAAGAATTGCGGAACGACAGGGCGTCCGATTCTTCCACGCACGGCAGTGGCTCCGGACAAGCTCCAGTTGATCACGGCAATCTCTCTACAACAGCAGAGCCTCCGAAGCTTTACTGTTGTTCTTTTCTGCTTTTTTGAATAACGTAATTATTGTTGTCAAAGTTATCATTGTACCCTTTTTTGTGAATAAAGTAACACCCGGTCAACAAGCGCTCTGGCATCACACCACAACAAAACCTCATGTCATACAATAACACCAGATTGCTGATGTCACACCAGAACGCCAGATTGCTGGTGTCCCACCAGAGCACCAGATTGCTGGTGTGAAAATGTCCCAAATCACATCTCTGAAAACGTTTGGTGTCACATCAAGTCACACCAGCTCTCGGCTTGGTGTATTTTTCACTAGGGCGACGCGTTCACTAGGGCGACAGTGTTCAATAACACCTATGAAGCGCCATTTCCGCACAGAGCGCCGACTCTTCCATTTTACGAGCAATTGTATTTCTTAAATATCAATGGCAAACAATGGCAAGCAGAATCAATGCCTATGGTATGTGGGTCCGGACAACTTTCAAAGTGGTCCTACCTCTCGTCATGTGATGCTTGGAAAGCTGCCAGAATAAGCACATTCGCCACGACGTCTACTGGCACGATGTCGAGGGCTGCAGTTTTGTCCGCAATAATGGTTGACACTACACCTGTGAGCGCCTGTGTTTATTTGAAAAATGAGACGTTTACGAGGGGCGTTTATAAAGTTCGTATAATTGTCAAGAAGGAATAGAGATTCTCCAATCAAGCTCGAGTAGGAGTTTATTTATTTATTTTATTTATTTATTTACCTTCGAGGCCCCAAAGGGCATTACAGAGGGGAGTGGGGGGGGAATAGGCGACAAAGGTACAGTTGATGATACATGAAATATAATACAGTAATTAATGCACGCTTGCTCAGATACTTCAAAAATATTTACACAATGTTATAACAGCAATACCAACTAGAAAATGGTTAATCAAAAACTAACAAACAAGGCATTTTTAAAATCAATAATTTTAGTAGTTAAGACTATAATCTGGCATATTTTATCTAGACTATAATCTGGCATAATATTTTAGTAGTTAAGACAATAATCAATAGTTAAGACTTTCTCTGCATGTTCGCCACCAAAAGCTATGCCCACTTTTTCCAGCGATGGACCACATGCCGGAGGCCTCTGTTATAGAACTCCTCGTTTTCAGTGTTCAGAAATCGCTCCACTTTAGCAATCACTTGGTCGTAGTCACTGAACTACTTTCCTCTTATTTGGCCACACTGGAAACTTCTGCGCCATTTAACCAAAGTGTCATAAACTGGGGTGTTATCCCCGAACAACGCTCACAAATTGAAATGAATTTACTTGGCATTGCTTCCCTTCAAATGGAAAAAACCGATCACTGCATGTGCTTGGCACCGACGGGCGGTGCCATTTTTGTTTCGACACCCTAGCGGTGTTAAGCGCTACTATAGCTATGCGATGTTTAACTGTGCGGAAACTAGAGGGACGCGCGCAAATGTTGATGCCTGTTTTGTTGGGTTTTTTTCAATTTTTTGTGCCGATAATACGAACTTTATGAACGCCCTCGTACAACACCCTGTAATGCCGAATTAGAGCGCAGCTCTTGAGGAGGAGGAGGGAAGGGTACTGAGGGGAGGTTATACCCACCTCCTCACCTCCTCATCCTCCCCGCTGCTCCTCCTCCTTTCCTTCCTCCTTTCCTCCTCCTCGTCCCTCTCCTCGCCTACTTCTTCACCTCCTCCTCCCCTCATCCCTCAAGCTGCTCCCCACCTCTCCTCCCCCTCCTATCCTCCTCCTCATCTCTCCTCCTCTCCTCTTCCCTTCTCCTCTTTCCCATCCTCCCCCTCCTCCTCTCCCTCCTCCTCCCTCGTTCTCCTCTTTCCTCCTCCCGCGCGTTGCATCATAAGAAATGTTCCATAATGCACCGCGCGGGACCCTCGTGACGTCACACTTTACATCACAAGTGACGTCACTAGGGTCCCGCACAGTGCATTATGGGACATTTCCATAATGCACCGCGCGGTTACGCTGACGCTGGTGCCGACTGCTACTACGACGCCAACGGCGACGGCGATGCCGCTCAAGCCGGAAACGGACGCCTAACAGCTGCGCTCTAAAAAGGAGCACGCAGCGAGTTTACACGACAGGATAAAGGCTAATTCTTCTTTCTGTGGGGTGCAATCCACCTTAGGAATTTTTCGAATATTGAAAGTTTTACATTATTACGGCGTCAGCTGCTAGTGGGCCGTTCCCCTGATTTTCGGATGCGTCAGCGTAAGCAAAATTAAGTTCCCCGCTAAATTTTGTGGAAAAATTGACGTCACGTCGCCTATGCACCAGTTCAGTTTCTTCACTAAATTTGGCTGGAAAATTTAAATCACTTGGCCTAGGCACCAATTCAGTTTCTCCGCTATATTTGGCGGGAAAATTTACATCACTTGGCACAGGCACCAATTCAGTTTCTCCGCTATATTTGGCGGGAAAATTTACATCACTTGGCCTAAGCACCAATTCAGTTTCTCCGCTATATTTGGCGGGAAAATTTACATCACTTGGCCTAAGCACCAATTCAGTTTCTCTGCTAAATTTGGCAGGAAAATTTACATCACTTGGCCTAGGCACCAATTCAGTTTCGCCGCTAAATTTGTCGAGAAAATTTACATCACTTGGCCTAAGCACCAATTCAGTTTCTCCGCTAAATTTGGCGGAAAAATTTACATCACTTGGCCTAGGCACCAATTCAGATTCTCCGCTAAATTTGGCGGGAAAATTTACATCTCTTGGCCAAGGCACCAATTCAGTTTCTCCGCTATATTTGGCGGGAAAATTTACATCACTTGGCCTAAGCACCAATTCAGTTTCTCCGCTATATTTGGCAGGAAAATTTACATGACTTGGCCTAAGCACCAATTCAGTTTCTCCGCTATATTTGGCGGGAAAATTTACATCACTTGGCCTAGGCACCAATTCAGTTTCTCCGCTAAATTTGGCGGGAAAATTCACATCACTTGGCCTAAGCACCAATTCAGTTTCTCCGCTAAATTTGGCGGGAAAATTTACATCAGTTGGCCTAGGCACCAATTCAGTTTGTCCGCTAAATTTGGCGGGAAAATTTACATCACTTGGCCTAGGCACCAATTCAGTTTCTCCGCTATATTTGGCGGGAAAATTCACATCACTTGGCCTAAGCACCAATTCAGTTTCTCCGCTATATTTGGCGGCAAAATTTACATCACTTGGCCTAAGCACCAATTCAGTTTCTCCGCTAAATTTGGCGGGAAAATTTACATCACTTGGCCTAAGCGCCAATTCAGTTTCTCCGCTAAATTTGGCGGGAAAATTTACATCACTTGGCCTAAGCACCAATTCAGTTTCTCCGCTAAATTTGGCTGGAAAATTTACACCACTTGGCCTAGGCACCAATTCAGTTTCTCCGCTATATTTGGCGGGAAAATTTACATCACTTGGCTTAAGCACCAATTCAGTTTCTGCGCTGAATTTGGCGGGAAAATTTACATCACGTGACCTAGACAGCAATTCACTCTACCCACTAAAATCAGCGGAAAAATTGACGCCCACGTGGCCTATGCAACAATTCAGTTCCCTCTTAAATTTGGTGGGGAAATTGATGTCACGTGACCAGACGACATGGGACCAAGACAAATTCAGGTCCCCCTAAATTTAGAACAAAAATTAAGCCACGTGGCCTAGGCACCAATTCAGTTTCCCCGCTAAATATGGCGGTAAAATTTATGTCACGTGACCTAATGTCACGGGACCTAAAACAGAATTCAAGTTCCCGGCTAAATTTGGCGGAACACTTTACGTCACGTGACCTATCCACCAATTCAGTTTCTCCGCTAGATTTAGCAGAAAAGTTGACGTCACGTGAGCTAAAGACCAATTCAGTTTTCCCACTAAATTTGGCTGGAAACCACATCACGACCTTAAAATCCTTTATTCATTAACAACGTACGGAAGCTAAATCAACTCAACGTCATTCCAATATCGGATCCCCGTATGACTTACGATCGGCGTACTGTCAGTCGATCGCCATCGTCATATCGACGAATAAGCAGCACAGCTGTTGCTGCCCGAACGCATCACGTCCTGTGATCGTCGCGGAATCTTTTGGGAAAGCTGACTTCAAGACGAGTTGAAATGCACGCGAAACGAGTAAAGAAATTGTTTAGTAACCGTAAAATTATCTCCCTTTTAGTTAATTTTCACTTCGCATCAACGTATATACTTATCCCTTCCTGATTAGAGCCATAGGAAAAGTGCGCGCCGTCCAACGGCATCTGCGCCAATTATCGGAGTCCGCCATTGTTGGAAACGTACTCTGGTCATGTGTTGGACACGAACACTGATCTCAATGACAATTGCTGGATCGCGTTTGCTCGCTCCGCGAATGCGGTCACTGGCGCCCATCTTTTTGGTAGAGTTATATCACCTCTAGCCAAGATACAGCTGCTGAAGCCACCTGGCAGCCACCATCATCCATCCATGGCAGACGGCGTTTTGGCAGTTGTGGTGGCAGGCTGCCATCAAAATAGCGTGGGTGATATTCCGTGATTGATTGAAATTGTTTGACAAAACATGTTTTTAAAACCCGGCGTCAACGGTAGCCCGGTCTTTGAGGACCCGGTGAAAGTTTCACGAAAACGCGCAGTACCGGGGAAATACAGCACAGCACGCATCGAAAGTCGCATCGAAAAAAGCATCGAAAACAGACGCCGGTACGTAGTCTGCCTTCGATGCGAGCTGCGCTGCTTTCCCCCGGTGCTGCGCTTTCGTAGAACTTTCGCCGGGTCCTCAAAGACGTGGCTACCGTTCACGCCGGGTTTCAAGAATCTGCTTCGTCGAACAACTTCAATCAAGCACGAAATATCACCCACGGTACAGTGTACTAGATCTACGGCTATTTTATGGCAGCCTGCCGCCATTGCGCTGTCCGCCATATTACTATGATCGCTAGAGATGATATAACTCTACCAAAAAGATGGCCGACCGTGGCCGCATTCCCGTCCATAGGCGGTGCTCGTCAAACGCGATCCAGCAATTGTCATTGAGATCAGTGGACACGAAGGTTGCGTCAGTGTTCGGCGAGGACTCGGAACCAATCATACGCTTCGTGCCCCTGGAACAGCGGCCGTCAATGTTGCTTGGTGGACTTTCGAAGAGGGTAAAATTTGAGCTACTATAGACCGTTCCAGCTCTTATCTTCCAATCGAAAAATGCTGAGTCACTGGACTGTTACGCATGCGTGGCGTCTCATATTTCGTGGAAGACAGCTACTGCGCACGCTCAGAACGCCTTCCACAGCTCAGAAGACGAAGATGGCAGCGCCCAGAAGGCGGTATTTGGAAAGGTCTATAGATGAGCAAAAGAAATTGCGACATGTGTTCCAAGCAACGCTGCTAGAGCGACTCAGCTGGGAAACTGCCATAGAGCCTGCTTTAAAAAAGTGCCTTCGATCCGTACACGAGAACCGAACTATTGGCAATCGCAACGCCGCCATTTCTCCCGCAGCGGCCACTCCGGGAACTTCACGTCTTCACGTATCGGTCGAGGTCGAGTCGCGTAAGGGCCGGTGGCGCCATCTCGCATTGCCATTTTGCAATCGCAATCTAAATGAACTTTTATGTTTTGACTGGTCGATAAACGGTGGGGTTGTTATCGCATTTAATTAGTTTGGCCTCGGTGGACGCCAGCGGTCCTTTTCAACGGTGAGTTTCCCAACTGAATGTTTTAGTAACGTTGGTTTCAAGGCGTGAGCGTATTCAAACTCGAACAAAAGCAACAGGGTAAACTTCCTTTTATTTCGTGAGAACAGAACGTCGTGGAAGAAAACCGGGTAGTAGAGGTGAGAAACGCATAGCTCAATTTAATTAAATAGAATTCAACGCTTATTCTTGTAGGCCAGTCGCGAGGAAGACAGAATTTAGAGTCACATTGCCCGAAGAAGGTTACTGTCACCTCTTCGGTTCTCAGAGGCAGTATACTGTGTACATGAGGGTTATTTAACCGAGGACATTAATAAAGGTGCTATAGAATAGTAGACGTGTTGTATGTGAACGTGCTCAGGTTGAGCTGTGAAATTATACTCACTGAGGCAATAATGCCGTTTCCTCCACTTAGTCCTTCCACCCAGCCCTACAATATTGAAAAAACGTCGAATGTTATATTCGTCGTCAGTCCCACAGACAAGCATAAACAAATTATAACGAAAGTTCTCTCCCGCTTGACATCATATGCCACTCGAGCTGGGTCAGGCTGCGCAACAAGTGTGTTGAAACTTCCGGTGATAGGCAATATACTTTATATTTTTTTATAATTTTAAGTTAAATGATGGTGTCCGTCAGAGCCTGTAAAGCTCACATGATGCGGCCCGGCAATCCCAAGAACTTTAATTTTATTGTAACGCATCAATTGCGCCGAAAAAAGGAAACAAAAGGAAAACACTTATAATACCCAGCCTATCTAGTTTAACAGACACGTAAAACAAGTTTTTTGTGAATATTTGAAAATATTACAAAAACACTCTACTATAACAGTATGCTATTTAACCATATGCTATCACCACAACGCCGTACGAAATTACATTTATTCGTTAATACAAAGCGTACAGAATGAAATGAATACAAAAAGGTCACTCATATATGCATGCAATTAAAAAAATCTTTCAGCCATTCCACTCGGGTGAAGAAGGAAGACCAGCGAAGCTGTACTATGGTGAAAATGAAGTGATGGCTGGCCTCAAGCAAAGGCTTGGCCGCAAGTCAGCAAGCCAGAGTGGAAAGGCTCGAAAGGTTGCCGCCATCTTGAGCGACGGTAGCAACCAGACAACCGGCAAGCCGGTTGTCTGGTTACCATCGTCGTTTATAGATGGCGGTAGCTGTCCGGAGTGTTGTGTCAACATATATTTTCTGGCGGACAGGATCCTGGGGAAACTAGCCCTTAACAGCTCCGCTGTAAAAACACTCCATAGGTAGTTCTTGTAACGGACCAAATTGCGTAAAATAATATAAATACAACAATCGTATTCTAAAGACTGAAATCACAAGTGTCCCGAAGGAAAAATCCATCAATGTAACCCTGTTTGGCAGTCAATGTTTTCTAGTGGACGTACAGTCAGGCACTGACTGTGCCTGACTGTACGTCAAGCATGACTGATTGGCCAACAAGTTACTCTGGAGCCTGACCGACAGTCAACCTCCAGTCAGACTCCACTTGTCGGCTTTCTGATGGTTTCCTGGTGGCAGTCTTCCGCCGCGAAATGCCGTCAAGATTTCTTGGTGGCGATTCTGATTGTATATCGACTGTCTCTGACTGTACGTCAAAAAGCTTTGACAGGCAGACAGATGAACGGTCAAAGGACGTAAAGTTCGTTCGGATACCACAATTTCGTCAAATCTATTAAAATGAAAAATAATCTATGCACGAGAAAACGATTTCGGGACGTGAGCCCTTGAAACCGCTGATGTTAGAGATATGACGAGCAGGGCATCCGACAACCCTGATCAGGAAGCCCACCGAAGCGCCGAACACGCGACTTACTCCTTTACTTTCGCTTCGCCCGTAGGCGTCGCCGAGCTTCCATGAACGATCGCTCTCGACTCGTTTTGTTTGCCCGCTTGCTCCAACCTGTCGATCCTGCCCGGGCTTTGCAATGTCATATGTTTTAGTAGAATTTCTCCTCAACAAGACCCAGTCTGTCGTGAGTTCCGACTATGTAAGGAACTTTAGTGGTGTAGTTGAAGACGACAAGGTGTACCGGGTCTACTGGGCCGGAGACGCGCGAACAAAAGGAGGGTTCTACGACGCGAAAGTACTCTACCTGGCAGGTGAGTAGAACTGAAGTACGGCGATTGATGTACGAGTGCTTTGCATAACATGCTGAAGGCTTAACTGGATATGGAGCCGAAGCATTCCTTAGAGGCTATGTCTACAGTGCCGTCCGATGGCACTCCACTCGCGCCTATAGGTGCCGTCCGAAAGAGAGTCAGACGACGCGTGTATCACTGGAGAGCTCGTTAACCACACCCCAGTGTCAAGAGTACCGTCCGACGGCACTCTTGCAGAGGGTTCGAGTGCCGTCCGACGGTACTCTACTCACGCGTTCAAGTGCCGCCCGAAAGTCTCGTATAAATGAGTTCTCAAACCGAGTTTTTTGAAGCTGCAGTGTAGCTTAGTGGTAAGACGTCTGCCTCATGAGCGAACGGTCCCGGGTTCAAACCCCCGTTGCTTTTTTTCTTTTTTTGGAATCTTTTGAGCATTTTTGTTTTGTCGACGCATTTGGCGATATTTACATTTCTTTTTTACGATTAACATTAGGAAAACCGAATGTTGTCGACAAAATTTCGCTGAACAAAATGGTCAGACGTCACCTGATGGACCATCAGGGCACGTTCCACCAGGGCTGATGACTGGCAGTCAGTGTCCCAAATTACGTACCTTGATGGAATTTTCAATAGGGGTGTAAAACATAGTGAGATAAAGATATTTCCACAATGGGAGGTTTTTACAAGACAAAAGTAACCACACGCAAATTTTCTCTGAGTATAAAATCCGGATGAAAAATAACAATGTGATTACTAATATTTACATCGTCATTCTCAATGACAAGCGTAGATCATTATAATATGAACTTTGTAGTTTACGTTTATATGCAACATAAAGTGAGCCACACTGGCGGAGTAAAAATCCTAAAATATCAAGTTCTATCATAATTTTAAAGTCATTCCCAGTTAAAAGCGTGGCGTATTAAACTACAAACTGCACGTGTTGAGTTCCTATATAATTTGAGCCAAGACAGGATGCAGATAAAATGTCTTAAACCGTCAAGTTCCCCAAAATTTCGCATACCCTCACCCCTCCAAAAAATTTAACATATGGATTATAAAAACCTAAACTCTTCCGTTTAAGTTCCTATACGTATACCAGTTGAGCTGAGACAACCTGTAGAGAAAATATACTAAAGCGTGAATTTCTGTCCAATTTTATACCCAATTCACACGGCAGCATAAAGGGACCTTTTGCGCAGGTACCTGTAGTAAAGGGAGCCTCCACCAATTTTTTTGGGGTACTGCAGCTGATTGTGCGACCGCTATTCTTTTCCATGGGGGCAGCTGTTCACGAATGAGGTCTTTTCAGTTGTGCCTAGATTGCAGCCCAGTATTTTAGAAATTGCTCTGCCCTGCTTTGTGTGCTGGAGCTTGATGCAGTGTGCTTGTTTTTGGTTGTTGGTCAGTTCAATAAATGTGGTATATGGTAAACATATGTGCAATTTTCGCAGTTTGGTGAATTTCGGAAGTCCAGAGATGCTTCTTCTTGCGTCGTTGAGCGATGTTTTTAGACGTTTCAGGTGGTGTTGGTTCAGCATATAGAAAAGGCAGTCGTACATGACTTTTGGGACGAGTGCTGCTTAGACTATCGTTCAGGCTATTCTCTCACCTGCTCCTCCGTGCATAATTTCTATTCTTTTTTTTTATTTTATTTATTCAATATACCCTTCAGCGCCCGGAGGCATTACAGAAGGGGGGGGATTACAGTGAGGAAAAAATAACACAAAATCAAGGTAACGATCAAAAATTTACAAAAATGTAGGAACAGTACAATATAACATTTTTATACATAAATAGCACACTTGACACAATCAGACGACAAGTTACAAGTACTCTTCAATAAGTTTGGAAAAAAATGCAGCGTTTGATGATATTAGGACATGCGACTCGGGCAGGCAGTTCCATTGATGAGTAGTAAGAGGAAAAAGGAGTGTTTGAAAATATTAGTTCGGCATGAATATTCGCGAACCTTATTTTGATGATCCACCCTTCGTGATATAAAGTGAGGTGATTGAAGAAATGATTCCTTGTTTATGCCTGTTTTGTTATTAAATATATTATGAAATAGTTTTAAGCGTAGGGCGAATCTCCGGCATTTTAGCGGTTTCCATCCAAGATAGTCTTTTAGGTGATTCGAGCTTACAGTGTAATCATAATTTCCGGTCACAAACCTCGCTGCCCGGTTTTGAACTCTTTCAAGGTTATCACAAAGGTACTGTGTCTGCGGGTCCCACAGTACACAGGCATATTCGAGAATGGGCCTTACATTAGTTAAATAGAGTGTCTCCTTAACTTTGGGAGGGCAGTTTCTAAAGTTGCAGTACTTCTAATTATTGCAGTACCGTTTTTCTACGTCTTCGTCAATCGCTTAACCCATATGTCTGGATTAAGCTACGTGTTGACATGTATCCCGAGTATAGTATGCTCGTCTGTCTTTTCTAAGGTGTGCCCGTGAAAAGTCAAGGTGAGGTTGGTTGCATGCCTGTCTTTCCGAATACCCTGAGTTCAGTTTTTTCGGCGCAGGGTTTCATGCCAGCCACTGCCAGAAAGTCCTCGATGGTTGCAAGTGCTTCCTGTAGTGTGGTCATTTGTTGTTCTGCGGACCCATGATTCGTCCAAAGCGTGGCATCATCTGCATATATCGCAAATCGTATATGTTTCTCGTCTTCTTTGTAGGATTCACGCATACGACACCGGCCACCGCTTCCAAAGGACGCGCATTCGCTTAAGCAGGGAACACATAAGAGCGGATAACACGGGCGCAGCGCGCTGATTCCCATATCAACAGCTCAGGACGCTGTGACGTGGACGTAAGTCAAGCCGCCACGTCACAGCGTACGCGCACGTTGCCATGGAAACTGCCGAGCGGCGCCTGTTTTTGTCGCTCATGTGTCCCCTGCTTTATTACGCAAGGTAGCGCAGTGATGCAGCTCGGACACGGCTCGCACGGTCCGTAAACTTTTGTGGCCGACTGTGTACGGTCTTTTTGAATTATGTCTCCCCGCGCAAGGTCGCCGCATTAAACGTCCATTTTCAGTTTTATAAATCAAGCTTATGTTTTTATTCGTGACATTATGCTGTTATATGATATTTGATCATATGCGTTTATTGGACTATAATATTTCTTACACAGATAAAGCTTTTCACCAGGGGAAAATAAAATTCTAAACTGTCCCGTTTGAGTTGCTATAGCATTTGAGCTGGGACAGTCTGCATGGTAAATATTTTAAAACGGCAACTTCTCATCGTTACAACCATTCTCAGTTAAAACATAGATTATTAAAATCTATTATGTCCTGTTTGAGTTCTTATAACATTTCAGTTAAGACAGACTGAAGAAAAAATATTTCAAAACGTCAAGTTCTATAAAGTTTTAAGTCATTCCCAATTAAAATCATTATTAAGAGCTAAACTCTTTCGTTCAAGTTCCTATACCAATTGAACTGAGACAGACTACAGAGCAAATATTTTAAAGCGTCGAGTGTTACCCAATTTGTATAGTCAGTTGCCCTGGCATCCATGATTTAATTATAATGTAAATTGCCCCGTTCGAATTTATATACAGCCTAAGATGGGTGATGCTGTAGAGCAAAGATACGTTAATTCCTACCCAATTTTCACTGCAGTCCCACTGACAAACATTGACTAATTAGAACGGAAATTGCCCGGGTTAGATTAATTTATCCCTCAGCTGTGTCAAGCGTAGGATATAATGTTTGCTCAAAACAGTCCTCATTTTGGTTCATATACCGGTGTAGATGAGTCAAGCTGCACTGCAAAAATGTTAAAAGTTTTTTTATATATTTTACTCTTCATTCCCACTGGCAAACTTGGACTAATTATAAGGTAAACTGTCCCGTCCAAGCTCACATACCTTTTGAACTGAGTCAGCTTGCCAATAAAATGTTATAAAACAACAAGTTCCGACTTATAATGAATGTTTATGACCATTTAAAGATTGTAACTATGTACCCTTCCTGATTACAAACCAGGGAAAACAAAATATGTTTTCTTCTAAAATTATGTATTCCGCTCTCAAGCTTTAATAGCGCCATTTTTTTTTCCGACAGGCGCTTTCTCGTCTTCTTTCTTGTACAGTGCGAGTCGTCGTTTTTTAGAATACTGCACTACTTCCTGTTAAGAATACCTCGTCCAGGAAAGTGCTTAAATACCGACTTAGGTTGATACGACTTGATATGTTTAAACTTAACTATCTGAGGTTTACGGCTGTTGGCGTGACAAATCCGGTTGCTGACGTCATTCAGCTTCTTGACGATCTCACAGTGCCATCTTAGTAGCTCGGGATTACAACCTTCCGACCTTCGGTCCAACGTGCACTATGCGGCCGCACCAAATCTCCTGTTTCAGTTCGTTACCGGAGGCATTCCATGCGTTGTTGCTGCTGAGTTGCAAACTTCTTCGTGCAAAGTCATGATCCGATTAAATTTTTCGCTCTTATAGGGAGCCTAATCAAAGTGAACTTTTTATGCTTATCCTTCAGTGACGGCACCCCGGAGTACCGAATCTGGAGGCCGTAGGCAGCCGTAGACCTCTGTTCATTAGCAACACTGATCGTTGGTGCTCTTGTTTTGAGTCGACAGCTGAACGATTGGAGCCATAAGGAGAGGAACAACGTTCGTCTCAGGTGTCCTGACGCTCGATGACAAGTAGAGGTATTGCTTGGGAAATAGGTTTAACATTTCTTTCATTCTGTTCGGTCTTGAATGCAGCGGTGTTGTTCTGGTATTTTTTATGCCCGAATAAAAAATCCATCAACGTAACCCTGTTTGGCAGTCAATGTTTTCTAGTGGACCGCTGACTGTGCCTGACTGTACGTCAAGCATGTCTGATTGGCCAACAGGTTACTCTGACCGACAGTCAAACTCGTCAGACTCCGCTTGTCGGCTTTCTGATGGTTTCCTGGTGGCAGTCGGCCACCGCGAAATGCCGTCAAGATTTCTTGGTGGCGATTCTGATTGTATTTCGACTGTCTCTGACTGTACATCAAAAAGCTTTGACAGGCAGACAGATGAACGGTCAAAGAACGTAAAGTTCGTTCGGATACCACAATTTCGTCAAATCTATTAAAATGAAAAATAATCTATGCACGAGAAAACGATTTCGGGACGTGAGCCCGTAAAACCGCTGATGTTAGAGATATGACACTCAACCGACCGAGAACCCTGATCAGAAGCCCGCCGAAACGCCGAACGCGCCGAACACGCCACTTTCGCTTCGCCCATTGAGGCTTCGCCGAGCTTCCTTGAACGATCGCGCTCTCGACTCGTTTTGTTTGGACGCTTGCTCCAACCTGTCGATCCTGCCCGAGCTCTACAATGACTTATGTTTTAGTAGAATTTTTAATCGACAAGACCCAGCCTGTTGTGAGTTCCGACGATGTAAGGGACTTTAGCGGTGTAGTTGAAGACGACAAGGTGTACCAGGTCTACTGGGCCGGAGACGCGCGAACAAAAGAATCGTTCTACGACGCGAAAGTACCCTACATGGCAGGTGAGTAGAACTGAAGTACGGCGATTGATGTACGAGTGCTTTGCATAACATGCCGAAGGCTTAACTGCATATGCAGCCGAAGCATTCTTTAGAGCGATGCGCTCATTGTCGGAATCTCGCGCTGCAATACTCAAATTCTCCTGACTCGGTGCGAAAGGTTTGGGCTAGAAAGTTTATACCTTTCCATCTGGCATGGGTTATTGGCCTTACCGCTGTGTCGCACCTCATTATTATTGTTTCATGAAGAGTGCCGACGAAAAGCATCCGCGAGCGTAGTTCATATGTGTCTGCTGCTCGCGTTCGTCCGTGGAAGCCAGCGTTGTCTCTCGTAGCATGCATGCGTCGTAGCATGCATGCTTGCTCTCTAGCTTCAACGGAGTCGCATAGGTTTTGTGAATTAAAGTGTATACGGTCGTCCCGAAAGGTTCAGACATCGAGGGCGTTTCTTTGAAGCATGCTTACGGTGCATGTGGTCCCGTTTAGTGAACGAATGTCCCTTTTGCCTGAAAAACGCAAATTTCAAAAGGGGAAAAAAAAAGGACGAGTACACACTTTTCTTGATTTTTGATGTCATGAATTACATTAATTTTAAGGGCTTGTGAACCGTTTCACAGCCATGCCACATGGCCATCTCGGCTTGTGAACCGTTTCATTGCCATCCAAGATTGCCACCTCGGAATGTGAGCTTTATATAAAGAGTAAAGCTATACGCAATCCGGAGTGCACTTCGGACGGAAATGGCTATACGCACTCCGCTAAACTCCTACAAAACGAAAGGTCAAATCGATTTTTCTAAGCGATGGCATAGCATAGGGTTTAAGGTGTCCGCTTTGTACGCAAGTGGACGCGGGTTCGATCCCCAATAGACCTGCTTTTTTTTTTTTCTTGATTTTGTCGAGGCATTTGGCGATATTTATGAGTTCGTATAGCCATTTCGTCCAAAATGCACTCCTGAGTGTGTATAGCTTTACTCTTATATAAATTCTGCGCTTGTTGATTAAATTCCCTTGGGAGTGGCAGTCAGACGTCATCTGATGGACCATCAGGGCACGTTCCACCAGGGCTGCTGACTGGCATTCAGCGTCCCAAATTACGTACCTTGATGGAATTTTCAGTAGGGTGGGAAAAGATGCGCACAGATCCTTGAAAATAGGCGACTCCAAAGTGCGTCTTTTATGTTTTCCTAAGAGAACTGCATTCCTCAATGCAATGTTGCCAAGCGAACATCGAGTGGCGGTCTCTGCATCGTATGTTCGAATTAGAGAGCTTCTGGATTATTTGGGAAGTAATCCGCAAACATTATCAGACACCGATTAACCCCGGTTGTTTCTGGTAGTGTTCCCGCCACGTCAACAGCGACTCGCTCAAATGGGACACGAATGTTGTAATTTATTATCTTTTGCCGGTAAATAAAGGGAGGTCCTTTGCGCATTCTGCAGCGAACTTTTGCGCCACTCTCGCATGTCATGAATGGCTCCGGCAAGTAGAATCCGCCTCGCAGTCGCTTTACAGTTTTGGTGAACCCCAAACTGTCAGCTGGTAGAAATATCGTGGTGCCTCCGAGTCGAAACCAAGGTACAATTTTGACTAGCAATTGTGGCATGACTAGTTGAAGAAACACAAGCGCTCCATCGTTACTTCCACAAAAATAAAAGAGGGGCCCTTTTAGGAGGAGAGATCCCCAACTAGTCCACTACGGAATCTCGTGGTGCGGAAAGGCACTATCTTAAACTTTCACCTCCTTGTTTCCAGTGCACAAGAAGGCAAATATTGCAATTGATATTGAGCGTACGAAGAGTTTTGTCTCTCCAATCAGTGGTACCGCTGTCAGTCACTAAAGGCTTGATCACTGTGTGCAGCGAAATCGCTAACCGAGGCGACAAATCCTGTACAATTTAGGTCCGATTGCCCTTCAGTCTTCAGGCATGGATCATGGGAGACACCTTTTTTTCCTGATCGAGAGCTTAGTGAGACTGCACTGGAATTCAGGTATATTTTATTAGTTTTGTGTTAGGCATTGGACTGGCACTGCTGTAATTTCCCTGTTACCTGGCAACCGCTCCTTCTGAGTTCATAAAAAGAAACAGCTGAGGAACGCATTACAAATAGCCTCTGGTAAGGATTCTAACCGCTGGCCCAAATTATATTTAAATACTGTTACTGTATATTTAGCCGCATTAATGTAGAACGGCCCATCCAAGTAATTAGGAATTTAAAATAGTTGCAAATACGCATAAAAATACTTTTTTTAAACAATGTGCTCCGATGTTCACCCCTTCATTGCCGTAGTTCAGTTTTATGCTAGGCAATATTAATATAATATTCGAAGAAAGAAAGAAAAAAAGAAACACGTGGCGTTATATAGTTGATTTCGTTACCAAGCTGACATCCGATCATATCTTCCACCAGGATCTGGGAGGAATTACAAAAGACGATGTAATCTTCACTAATGTGCTGCAAAATAAACTTGGTGCTTATCTTGAGAAAGGACTTGATTTTTCTCAAATATAATAAATATTAAAGAAAATTATATTTCGAAATGAAGCTTCAAATATTCCTTCCAGTTCAATTATATTATCGCTGGGAAGTATATAAAGGTTGTTATCTCCAACCGTACGCCCTCAATGTTAAAATAAAAATTGAAAACTCTAGCATCACGTTTTTGACGGGCTCGCTGCGTTGTACTCAGCAATTTTCTTAAAATATAGTTTAAAAACAAACAGACGTGTCGAAAATTAGAGACATTGCCGTAGAAACAAAACACGATCCCAAGTTGTCAATCTAAGCACAATAATGATCTCGTTGGAACGTACCGGAAACGGCTCTTTCCAGGACGCGGACACACCCGAAGGCCGGACGATGACCAGTGGAAGGCCCCGGCCTTGTTCTGCAACCATAGACTCAGCCAGTGTCTTGGTGAGGATGTAGGTGTTGGGTTTGGTTCCGAGCAGCTCCGGTGTCGCCTTAGCGAGATCCACCTCGCTCAGTGTTCTGCTCGTATTGCATTAGCATGCGTAAAGATAAAGGCAATTGTTAACATTTTGGTAAGCACTAAATTTTATAACTTCAGCCACAAAACTGAAGCCATGAGGGCTCACTCCACAACAACAACATCCCTATCTTTAGGTTAAAGCGAGACGAAGGACTACTTTTCCGAACAGCAAGTTATGGGTCAGTCCTTTTAGCCTTAGTCTAAAAAAACTCCGGTGTATACTAAGGAGTTTTATGCACTTAGGTTACACTGCGTCTCAATGTTAACGCGAACACTATATCGAATCTTTTAACGCAGGATGTGTCCAAGGGCTCTATTTCTAGTGGAAATCTAGTGACGCTCGAACTTAACGAAGAGCCGTTGCACGCAAAACTAGGTATCACCAAGCGTACATAGCCCATTCCATGCCAAGAATGATCATGCAAAGCATGTAGAAGCACACTTTGTCGTAATTAATCATGCTTAATCCCAAATAGGGACATTTATCGAGCGGCGATGTGGAACCGAGCCCACGACCGTGTACAACTTTTCCTCAAGCGGCTCAACCATCTTGAATGTCGTCACTTCTGGTATACGGTAGAACATCGTTGTGATCTCTCCACGCCGCTGGAAGGTGTTTACGGAAAATGCGTGTTTGTCACACATTTTTGTTTTGCCTCTACCTATGCTTTCTCACATATTTCACGTTGAAACCTTTTATTATTTTTCGTAGCGCATACCAGATACGAAACCTACATGACTGAGAACAACAGGCAACAAAAAAGCGTCTGTATCAATCCGCTTCCCTACACCATTTGCTCGGTAAACACAAAGGGGAGGCGAGCGGGACCTAAGCATCTTGATCAAGCTATGACTCAAGAAAGACCGCGATTGTAGACGACTGTTGGCGCGCGCTGCTTACTTACGAATGACGAATCATGGCTTCTCACGTAATCTTACGACGTCACGAAGCCTGAATATATTTAAACTTGTATTGATTATTATTTTGTAAACATGGGGAGTACGCGAGCGCATCATGCGTGCAACGCTACCGAAAGCACCCAGATCATTCCGTAACCAAACACAACAAATCATAACCACAATAACGCATTCACGGCACATTCTGCGTGCCTTGGTTTCATCAAAATGATCGAGACAAGTTGAAAAATGTTTTACTTTTTATTTAAACAAGATTTTGTAAACGACTTTATTTTTGCGGGCTCAATATTTCGCGAATTCGGCAAAGTGCGGTTTTCAGTAATATTTCGTGGGCACGAAATGTCGTGAATAAGGTTGGTATCCTATGCATTTCTTACCATAAAAGAAGTATTCACGGGTCTGTTCTTCGCAATATTGTACAAGTCGCGAAATTCGCGCAAATTAAGACTCCGAGCAAATTAAGTCATTTACAGCATGGACGAACACAATATCTTTCTGCTGAGGCTATAACCCCTAATAATCACTCTCTTTTTCGTACCTGTAAGTGCCTTGACAGCGGTAAATACTACGGCTGGGCAATCGATCGATTAACTTACCGATTCTTCAAATATTGCTTTAATCGCGATCAATTTCTAACTGGTTAATCGTTAACATTTGCACCATCAAAAGAAAGCAAACATTCAACACTTTAACCACGCAGGTCTTGACGACTACAACTGCATGAAGGGTAAACTTTCGGTGCATTTCATTCTAAAGTAAACTGTAGGAACGAAATTTGTAACTCCAAACAATTGCAGAAGGTTACAGGTGTTTCGGACACTTCAGCGCCGTTCGAGTGTCCATTTAGCGCAGCAGAGACTGTTGTGAGCAATCAAAGGAGGCCGCTCTTGCCGAAGAATATCAACGAACCTCTCTGCCTTATGCGGCTGAAGTAATATTCTTGAGTGCGAGTGTCTTGAAACTGTTCTCAACTGCACATTGAGGTTGATTTAAAATCAATCTTTATATTGCGGCGTTTGTCACATATTCAACAAAGGCACACACACACAAAAAAAAGTTTTGCTTTTTTATATATATTATGCATGGAAATGAACAAGACGGAATAATCGATTATTTAATCGATTAAAAGGTGGAGATTAATCGGGTTAAAAGTTTTAATCGACGCCCAGCCCTAATAATTACGAGGCAAAAACAATCAACAACAACAGGCAATTGCTTGTTTGTGCTTATACCTTGTCGTGCTACGTTCATACTGCGTGCATTTAGTTGAAAACGCCACCTCATCCTCGTTACGATGCTAATCTCCTCCTAGATATATGAAATCAGTTTTTATGCGTATATAATATTGTCTGAAGCTATAGCGATAAACCGCAGCGTGGTTTACGATAAAAAATGACCGCATCTCCACGTGGTGAATGGTGTTGATTGGGGCGAAGCTCTGGTGGTGCTGATGATACTGATTTTAATGTTCATAGGTAGTGCTGATGGTGCTGATTTTTTTATTGCTCAAAGGTAGTGCTGCGTTTCGACTTCAATATTACTGCTTTATGGTCGGCGAAATGCAGAGCCATGCATGCTAAGTTTGACGCGATTATATACGCATTTGACTACAGCGCCTTCTCCTGCAAGAGGCGTTGAGCGGCTACATGGCAACGTTTCATCCATGACATCCCAGCTCTTGAGTTACTACCATATCTCAGAGCCCCTACTCGTCCCGCAGTCGTGGCCGAGTGGTTAAGGCAATGGACTAGAAATCCATTGGCAGTCTCCCCGCACAGGTTAGAATCCTGTCGACTGCGCAAACATTTTGTTTTTAATTGTTTAAAGAAGACAGATGGGATGGCAATCGATGTGAGCACGGACACCGGACGGACAAGGCTAGACCATAAGGACTTCGTCCTAAAAAATATGTATGAAGCTTCTACTGACTGATCGTCTTACCTGTTAGAACAGTCAGTTCTACAGCTACGGCGGTGTTAAGTATTTAAAAGTATATTTCTAGTATTAAAATAAATATCTTATACCACCTATGCAATCAATTTTTATTTAGTTGATACAGAAACTTAAACAATAAACATGTTGCTTTACTTTTCATATCCTCTAAAACAAAAAAACTTATTTGGGGAGACCAGACCTTAGGTGGTTATCTTATTTTTCTCCTGTTTAATGAACAAATAGACTTTGTATACTGATTATAACATTATAAACTATTTAATAAGCAGATATCGTGCGACATTATTGCATATAAAGGACTCTATGAAACACAAGATAATAACACTTGCTTCTTGACAGGTTCTTTTTTTATCGGAGTTAGTAGACTCTTAGTATTCCCCAATGTTACTAATGTGTTGTTTAAGATATCCCTTAGATTAAGTGAAAACCTTTTTCTTGCTCATTTCGTGTATGCACCCTCAAATCAACATGAAAAAGTAGGGCTACGCTGTTAATTTTGTAACAAAAATGGAAATAATACAATTAAAAAAAAACATTTTATTATGAATAAAATTACGTTGCTGTAATGTCCCCACAAGATTAGCCCGTCACTCAAAATACTGCAAAAGCGGATTTCCTCTTTCTCCTGCCGTGGCTTTGACAGCGCTGCACGGAAATAGTGAGATACAGTCACGTGTCTTCCTTCGACGCTCTGATGGCTCACTGGGACCGCAGCCTTCGCCGTTTCCCAAGTTACGGTGGGGCGGAGTATAGATGACGCGCACTTTTTGAAAGGGTTTATTATTGTTGTATAGGAGACAAATAACTTTACTTTGTGAGCGAAATGATGTCATCCGGCTTTACCGATGATGGGTAAACTCGCTCCTCCAGTGCGTCCAGATGGCCGTGGACGAATGCTGTCGAGACATGCACAACAGCCTAAAAAATAAGAATAAAGTCAAGTCTGTAATTTGTACATGTTGTAGTAATTCACTTAACACTTCCGATGTGAACTCACGGGAGACTAAAGGGAAGCTGAAGAGATTCCTGTAAGAACGAGTTAGAGGTGAATGCTAGCGTATTTTTGTCCCGTGAATTTGAATATCCCAAGCATTTGACCCGAATGTGTCAATATACGCGAGAAAAACCTAAAAGCCAACAACAGGGTATGAGGTCATACCTGGATCTTTCAAACGCCTTGCGCGTGCCGCTTGTGATGGAATGCATGCTGCGTTTCTGAAGGTTGGTTCACATACTTGCGTGAGTCCGACTGAGTGCTATTGCTACGGCTTACGACGTTAATCCTTTTTACGGGTTGCTCAACAAAACGGGATCAAAACCGGTTTGGTTGAAGCTAACGCCGCTGTTGCCATAGCAACCTGTAAAAAGATTAACGTCGTAAGCCGTTGCAGTCGCACTCGGTCCGACTCGACGCCAGTGTGTGAATCGCCCTTGACTGCTCGGGCAATGCATGCTTGCGGAAGGCTCCAAAAGTGTTGATGTCTCTGTATAATACGTCACGATTCAGTCCTCTTACCGAACGCGCACGAAGGAGGGGCTTCAGCGCTACATTGAAAGCACTGCTGTGGCTACTTGGGGCATCAATATGAAATATAATTCTAATATTCGTTATTCCTGGAAGCTATATGAAGACGAGTTAAGTGTCTTTTTTCTCAAATACAGAATCGCTTCAGTTTCCCTTCTCACTGTGAAATGTTGGCTTTCACGGTGCAATGTTCGACAGTTATACAAGCTAAACAATCGCCTGGATTGCACAGTCCCTCAAATGAAATGACGATGCGATATCATTTTAGGTTGTTTTGTATCAGGAAGTCTATGGTCGGTGACAGGTTAAGAAAAGTTTTCTGGCTGAGGAGGAGAAAGAAGACGGAATGCTGAAGAGTGAAGGACGAGGTTTCCTCCTCTCCTCTCCAGCATTCCATCTGCTTTCTCTTCCCCTGCCCCCTTTCCCTCGAGAACCTTTCTTAACCTGTAACTGACAATAGTCTTTCACACTCCGTTCCCCTCCAATTTGACAGAGCGGTGGAAGCTACGTGCTCGTTGGACCAGCCAGACGTCTTTTATCCGTCACGTGATCAGGCTCCTACCCAAAACCATTCACACGCAGAGAGAGGGGTCAGGAGATGAAAGGGAGACCGCTGATTGGTCCGGCGTGCGCGTAGCTCCTCCCGCATCTTTCAACGTAGATGTAAAATGAGCTTAGAAGAAAGACAACGCTCCGTGCACCGGTCGCCATTGGAAGAGAAACTGTGCCCTGCAGGAACTTTTCAGTTCAATTGCGTAAGTTATATTTTTTAAAGTCGAAAATCATATTGATCGTAATGTCTGCATAAGTGATGCTGTAGGTCTTATTAGTAACGACTACACTGCTAGTGTTTGATGTGTATCTTACACCAACATTGACGTCCGTGACGCCGGCTATTGCATCTTGTCATGCCGTAAATAAACCACGTTTATCCTTTAGTTTTTTCAGAGTATTACTGCCTCTTTATCATTTGATTCTTGACAATGGTCAATTGCATTCAACATTTGCTATTTTAAGTTTTACTACAAGAAGGTAGAAGGGCTATTTGTGCAAATCATTTCATAAGTAGATACAATGACACGTACATGCAGAGCGTAAATACCAAAGTCCATGAATTGTGCTGTGATAAAACACTTTCCATTTTTAATACATATGTGGTGTGTGTCAGTGAATTTTAATAAATGTTATTAATACAATCACCAAACTAAAATCATTCACAGAATACTCGAAAATGTGGCACAAAGTACATGAACAAATATCTGAAAAGGTTCATGAAACGATATCGGGTTGGAATGCTCATGACTTTGCAGAGACCTACTGGTCCTAGTCTGGCCCAAGTATAGTCGCACGAATCTCCACTCATATAGAAATTTTTTGTCGCGGTGAATTTACGAGGACAAACGGGAAATATTTCTTTCACTCTTGCCTTCGCAAAGCTTGATGAAGTAATTTTGGGATTAAAACCACCCGCCTGATGACAGTCGACCGCGGCTCATGAATTGGACACTAGAACTGCGTGAGCACCCAACTTCGGATCGTAACAATCAACGCCTCTTCGGACACCCGCGTAGTGGCTCGTGTCCAACCACTGCGGTGATGAGAACAACCAAACTAAAACAATGCCTGGAGCTCAGCACGCGTTTTCTACTTCGCCATCCTCAGCGCGTGGGTGCGATAAATGTTGGCGGCATAGAGTAGGCACTAGGCCACGTGGCCGCTTCTTCTGGCTCCGAATTGAGGGGATAAACGAATTTTCAAATTTCTAGATTATTTTTGGCAACTGTTATTGCATACAAAAAAAAAGGGAACTGAAGCAAGTTAATTTAGATAAAAATATCAGGGAGTGATGGTCAGTAGTATTGAGGGAAAGTTAAAAAAATCGTTGCCATGGCTCCTTTAATTGCATTGTCCTGCTTCGTAGCTCAACGTGCTCAGGTTATCTGCGCACACGAATGAACATTATTCGCGCCAATAATGTGTACCTTCCTACGATTCAGATTCAACTTACCTTCATTTTCTTGCTATCAAGGCAAAGATTCAGCACATTTTTGGTTCCTTCCATGTTAGTTTTCACAGCGCTCCTGAAACCAACAAACCCAGCTGGACAATCAACACAGACATCCTCAACAGGACAAAATAAACGTATGACTCGCGTGCTTGTTGCGATGTCTGCCAAGATGACCCCTTCAATTTGGTATCGCGGCTTGCGCATGCGCAAAACTTAGCCCTTCACGCAGTGGCTGAATGCTTCTCGGCATGAAACTCCTGAACGCTAATAAATGCTGGCCATACATTCGCAGCGCGACTGCGTTGTTTTTTTAGATTTGAAATGGTTTTGATAGATTTTATTTTCCCGATACACTCCTACCTTATCTACGACAGCTGAACTGTGGGAAGAGGGGGGGGGGGGGCAGAGGCTCCATCAGGCACTTGTGCCTTTTTCGCTGCCCCCATGCGAAAAAGTGTCCGCAAAACAAATAAAAAAAAATGTATAATTTTATGACACACCTCTTTCTGATTAAAACTAATTGAAATTAATTCGATTTTTTGTATTAGTAGCAACCTATGCTTGTTTCATCTACTATGCTAGGGGATTCATCTTGCTTCCCTAAAATCCCATGACCTTGAAACCGACAGCTTTTGCGTAGTTGGAACCGCTGGACGCCAGCAGCGTTGGGGTTTTCCCCTTTGAGTTGGGAATGATGACTGCCGCCATCTATCGTCGTTGGCAGCCTTTTAAACAGGGATGCAGTCGTCTCTTTTTTCTTGGCGAACTCAGTATGGCGGTGCGTCGGCGGGATACCAAGTCTGAATGTACAACGAGTCTGTAAATTTCAACCGGTTAAAGGTCTTAAGCAGGTTATAAAGGTCAGGCACGCTGGAAATGCCGTCTCGGTTTGATCATCCCTACCGTTGTTCACTTAGGCTCGCCGTACATTCTGTCTCGATTTGATCATCCTTTTCCTTGTAAACTCAGGTTCATTACACGTTACATCTCGGATTGATACTCTGTCTCGTTGAATAATCTGACTCATTGGTAATTTTTTTTTATTGACTCATCAAATAAATACGAAGGAAATAGATCACGAAGTAAGCGGGGACAGGCAGGTGCGTCAGTCTTCGGGAATGAAACTGGCAGTGAGTGGAATCCGAAAAAAATCAACCCCGATAGGACGTTTAAATGATTCTCGTGATTTACGTTCCACTGTGACCGATTTAAAGGCAGTAGGTTAAATTAATACAAAAACTCTTACTCACTGGTGAGAACAAACAAGTAGACACACGCCATAAGCTGCCAATGGTTGTATGTCTAGTATAAAAATACTCATTTCAAAATATGTTAATCAGATCAAATATAGGATCTTCAGGTTCATCAGCACGTGGTACGAAGTCTCTAGCGCGAACACGGGCAAGGCACACCGTCATTAGTGTACACCGCATTCGGAATGAAATTAAGAACATTTAGACTGTACTCGGCGCCAATATTCATGTGCGAGATATCTGAAGGGATAGTGCGGTGTTTCCTTTTTCCTGGTCCCCAAGTTTCCTCAAGATTTTCTGAACACACCAACAAACATAACGTAACTTGCAACCCAAATATTAAGTCAAATGTTATTATTCTCAAAGTTAATAGAAGTTTAATTTTAGTCCTCGTTTTTTTTTTTTTTAATGGAAGTCTTGTGACAACAATAAAATGTGACGTGAGCGGCAGGCAAGGGTTCTCTTACCAGGTGGTAGAATTTGTTCCCGACCAAATAGAGGACATTTGACGGTGTAAAATAAAGGTTTTGGAAGCTCAATGTAGCAGTCGGGCAGCAGCACGAACCAAATGCGCTTCATAATGTGTTTTATAGGCTGCGTGTTTGACCCGCAAGCTTGCCTGCCAGTGGTGGTGCAGCACTGAAAAGGGCGGGTGTATCTGTATGTTGCTATTGGCATCGCCCTTACCGGTTTATTTTTTTTATAACTATTGTGAATTTAGAGATGCTAAATGACATGCCAAAAAGGTGAATGCAACTTGCCAGCAAACACAGTTAGTTTAAGTAAATCAGAAGGGGGGCAGGGAGGAAATTAAAATGTCTCGACCTTTAAGGCAATACGCCTAAATGTAATTTGTATAAAAACACCTCCGGGCGAGTTTATTTCCGTTCTTCTGCGTTTCACACCAGTACTTGGTCGCTGGCCGCTTTAGCGAGTGTGCGATGACTGGTGCATGATTTAGCTCGTGTGTGCTTATTTTTGTGAAGATTGGGACGATCTATGCGTGGACACTTTTCTGGGGTGAAAAAGTCAAGGGAACTGTTGTGCGAGATTGCGATTTTGTTCGTCCCCCTTACCAGATATGGAACCTATACGTCGCCAGAAACGAGTGTAAAAGAAAATGTGTGCAGAGGTTGTCAGAGGCTGGCATTGGGAAGTCAGGTTTCTGACCTTCAAAGGCCTTTTTTCTTCTCACTGCAAGTCTGAAACGCAGGTTGTGGCTTATTCTGATCACGCATCTTGCTTCGTGATTGACGTTTTGGCATACTTATCTGCTAATGCTGCAATCTGATTGGCTGATGAGCGCTAACGAGATGCTGGGGCCTCGTCACACCCTGCGCTTTTAAGTTGTCGCTGACTGTATGGGAGGCACTGACCGAGGTACGAACCTTAAGGGTTCGTTGAACCGGACATCTGCCGCAGTGTGAAACACCATAGACACGTCTGAAGCCAGGCGCTCGTAGTCACCGGGTTCCAAGCCTAGCTTCTCTTCTCTGAGGTCGCCGTTGACGACGACTAGCTTGTTTAAGCTGGATGGGCATTCTCGACGCAACCGCTCGAAGCACTGGATGAGGGCGGAACACATAAATTAGTCGCTCCTGTTACCACACCTCTATTTGAAGAACATTTCATTGTACATAATGAAAACAGCTTAAACTACGAATCCAAAGTGAAGAAAAAAGAACGTCAGGACGAAGCTGTACTCCCAACGAAACGTTTTATTAGTAAAAAAGATAAAAAAGTAGCAAACAAAAACATCAACAAACACCTACTTATCCACAAAGCACCATATTATCAGTGTGCTTTTTGGTAGATAAGTAGGTGTTTGTTTATTTAATATTTTTTGGTTACGTTGCTTTCTTTCTATTTTTATCACTAATAAAACTCTAATTTTGATTATAGCTTCGTCCTATCGTGTTTGTTTTCTTCACTTCGCTTTCGTCGTTTGAGCTGTTCTCATCATACTCGCCCATATCGCTATAATATAGATTTAATTTCGCTATAGTATAGACTCAACAGCAACAATCAAAGATCCCCAGCAGTTCAAGAACGCCATAGCCAATATTGTACAACTAAGAGTCAAGTTACTGTACTAATAATCACTGCATTTTTTTAAATTTATACTTATACATTGTACCCACTTCCCTCTCTATTGCCTTTGGCCATGTGGATATATGAAATAAACTAAAATAAAATAAAATAAAAATTGGTTTTCTGGGCATCAGTGTTAGCAATAGACTCGAAAAGGTCTTGTCATCATCAATCATAACAGTAAGTGTTATAACTAGGTCCCTGCATTGCTGACTTTTTTTATGCTTAATTCTGCGTATTATTTTGTTTTTTATTTGTACTTAAAATTATTGTTTTTAGCTCATTTTAATTATTATATTTTTTTGCGCTGATATAGGCGGTATCCATTTAAACTCAACACCGAATATTCGCTCTTTCCTCTGCTTGTCTTTTTGTGAAGACTGGGAAAATATTAGCAAGTGGCTGTGCTTAACTTAGTGCAGTAATTGATAGTCTCCAAATGCCATACAAAAAGCTCACAACCTTTTGATTATGTAACAGGGCCTAAAATGGAACCATGTGAATTCCTCAGAAAGTAATTTTCGTTCTCACGGTAACGTGTACAAAAGAAATGCATCGCATTTAAAATGTACTGCGTTCGAGATATGTCAATAAATGGTATACGAGCAAATATTACATGTCACGCAACTTTGCAGCAAATAAAATATTTACTGACAGATTTTCAATAAACTACGCATGTTGTAGTTTATACTATTCTACGGAAATTACCTCCCATATACCTATATAGGTTGGCCGTACACGTTTGTGTTTTTACAAAAAAGTAACATCGATATACATTTGTCGGTTTCAAAAATACAAGATCCGTTAAAACCGAAAAGAAAAGCACACAGATTTCTCAAAATATAAGGATGATCTAGGACTGTTTTTGTAGAAACCCTCTTCTCTTAGACTAGATCTCATTGTTTCTTATAAACATTTTTACCTATAATTACCGTTTTTTCCTTCCGTGCCAAAACAGTTCACTGATGCGCACAAATATTTGGAAATTAATAAACACCATAAAACATCCGCCATTTTTTTTTCTTTATAAAAGCAGAAAATCTACGGCTTATATACTACGAGTGTAAGTCTTGATAAGACAGACCATTGCGAAGGTAATTCGAATATTTACGGGAACCTACGTGTTTTCAGATAATGAGAATATTTTGGAAATTAAAATAAATGTAGCACCGATACTATTTGGAGTGCTGTATTTTGCTCCTTCTCGTTTCAATTTAAGAATGTGTATATAAATTGGTCAGATATATTACCGCTGATCTTAACAGGAGTTCCAACCTTCTTGGTGGACTCAAATCCTTTTTGGGCGGACCAACAGGTAAATCCGCTCGATTCCTGGGCATGACCGCAGTAGTTTTTCTAGAAGAACCTGGAAGGAACCATTCAGAACGAAATACCATGCAGAATCGAGCGTGTTTTGATACTCTAAATGATACATTAAATTCAAACGAATCTAGAACAAGACCAGAAACGCAAGGAATCAACAGTAATCACATATTATCACTGCGTTTATATTCATTCCCAGTACCTTCATGATAGTTTTGTTATAAATGCCGAAAGAGTACTTAATGTGAACACCTGTTTTTTACACCTAATTTGTTCCTCGAGATTTTGTATGTATTAGACTTTTGTATGGAAGAAGGACTGTCTTTACCAACACTTATATTCCTCTACACATTACCTAAGTAAAGCAGAACATTAGAAGGTACAGAAATACATTTTACCACAAAACCTTGATAGGCATCTTGAAAACTATTACCACAAACGATCTTTGAGAAAAATATTTGCATTTACAAAACCCTCAACGGCAATCATCAATATTCCAATGGTTACATGAAAGCTTTCCCACGCGTCTCGAGTAAGCTCTTAAGCAGGTTTCGTCACCGAAACCACTCCAAAAATTTCTTGTAGCATATACTGTGGTTTGTAACTACATTTAGAATTCTTCCGGAAGATTGACTTGTTTTGAACTAAGAATTATTATTTTAAATGGTGGCGTGTAAATAACGTTTCCTTCAACCATGCATTCATTCGAATGCTCAGTCTTCAAAACGACATGAGCAAACAACCTTGTTTTAAATGGTCGCCGATGAGTCTTCATTTTATAAGCAAACATTTTATGACTGGAAGCAAACTAGTTGTCACTAGAAAGAAACACCACATAATAAGTCGTTCTTACGGATACACCTACCAGACTATTCCAATAAAGGAAGGTGATCATATGTCTTATATTTTTCTTTCATGTTTTTATGTGATTGACTAGAGCAGTAGTACGCACCTTTCCAAGGAAACCAGTCGCACCTGTGATAAAGATGACTTCATCTTGAAAGAAGCGCTGCACTTCCGAATACTTCACATTTCCTGGTACTGAAACAATACGCAGGAACACAAGGCTTTTTTCTTACCTTGCGGGTGCTATTGGCTGGTGGCTGAATTCGCAAATTTAGAGGCGAGTCGTGTGATTAAAAAAGAGTTCGGAGGCCACCTAAAAACTTCCTATGAGTTCCGAACGCGAAAGCATGAATGTTGTTTTTCCCCTCCCTTAGTTTGTCTGCGGCGTACTGGCGTGGACGGCCAGGTTTCGCTACTTTCGAGGTTGCGGCCGACCACCGAGCGTGCGCTCTCGTGAAGTGCCCGCGCCGCGCTGAGCTCGTCCGTGCAGCCTCTCCGGAGTTTGCCCGCGCGGGCTGTGCTGGCTCTGCGTTCAGCCGCTTTCTCTTACCGGGCGCCGGGCCTCAGCGCCGCCATAGAGGGGGCTTTCCTGGTGGCATTCCTTGGAACTAGGGCGCGCGAGAGCCAATGGGAGCCTCGTTTCTTGAAACTATGAGGCGCGCCAGCCAATGGGAGCCTATCCGTAATATTTCTGCTACAGACGACAAGCTTCGCTCGATTGGGACAGGGGAAGGTGTGGTTTGGCGCGGCTTCGAAAGCTGATGACGTCGGTTCGCAGCATGATACCATTATTGCTTTCGTATTAAAAATAGTAATAAAGCTGCGCATAGGAATTCAGACAAGGAACCATTCTCTTCTACCCTTCAAAACAAACGTGCTTGGCACTGCTCGCCCGTGTCGAAGGGCCGCTTGCAACGAAAAGACAAAGAAGAGGCAAGGGAGCATGAAACGGGCAGTCAAAAACACGAATATTAAAAGAGAAGGTCACACAGACCTACTCGCCTAGGTTTATGCCTCTGTATTCTTTGGTTCCTCAATAGTTTGCGCCGAAACCCCGGACACCCTCCACTTTTTAATTTATTTCTTGTTCAAAAGGAAGTCTGGCTCTTCTGCCAACGAAAAGAATCTTAAAGAATGACGATCTTCTTGACGTATTCCGATTTTTAAAATTAACATATCGATCTCGCCAATCATTGTGATCGTGTACCATCTGAATTGTATCAGGACCTGAAGAAGATCAAAGTTCAAAATAAGTCTTGTTTCCAAGCACTCATTCAAAGACGTGCACGCTTCGATGCAAAAAGATGCATCAAGCCCAGACTTTAATATGGCGGTGTCGTCTTCGTCCTACATATTTATTCCTTTCTACAATATTTACCCGCACCAATACGCTCTTCATACATTAGAACAATGCTTAACTGTGTCGTCGCTGAGTTTTCACGCAGCGCCTTCTTGTGAGGCATGCAGTCAGGATTTCTCCAGACCTTCTAGGAGGTGTACACCCCCTAGTTTTCCTAAACACCCCCCTTAAATCTAAAAAAAAAATTCTTTTTTCAGATTAAGTAGAAAACACCACCTCTCAGGTGTATATATAGAGAAAGGGAAACATGCATTACGGGTATGAGCATTTGGTTAATAGACGTCTGTAATTTAGCTAGTGGACTAAAAAGAAACAGTTTTATATTTTATCTAGCCTCGCCTCTCGCATCCCCCCCCCCCGAGCCATTGGGACACCCCCTTGATTAGAATCCTGGGAAACCCCTGCATGCAGTATATAAAATTTACGTAGATATATTGCTTTCTGCTTGCCCAGTCAGGAAGTGCTGTCTGATTACAACATCATATCACTTTAATAATCGTTTTTTTCTTGTGGAATTCTTGTCAAGAGGAACAATGGCTGATGGAGGAGAGCCCATATGGTCAAATAGCGTTCAAGAATTAGGCAAATCCACTGTAACTACGCGTGCGTAACCTCCGGCGTCCCCCAGGGCACCGTTTTGGACCCTTATTTTTCCTTATTTACATTAATGACCTTCTACCTTCTGTTTTCTGCAACGTCGGCCTATTTGATGACAGTGGGGTCGTGTATCGTAATATTAATAATCTAAGTGACGAGGCATCTCTTCAAAATGGTCTCAATACCGTTCAAACCTGGTGCGATTTGTGGCAAATGACATTAAACATTGGTAAGTGTACATTTGTTTCCTTTCATCGGCGCTCTGACCCACTATCCTACAACTATTCTATCAATCAGACCATAATTCCATCAGCAATAAGTTATAAATACCTAGGTGTGCACTTCTCTAGTAACCTATCTTGGGCACTACATATTAACCATGTCATATCTGAGTCTAACAGATCACTCGGACAACTAAAACGTTGAAACGAACCGCTGCCTCATAGTTGAAAAAGAAAAGTGAAAGAAAAATAAAGTGTCTTTACAATATTTTTTTTGTTTTTGACTGATTTCAATTTAAACATGTATACTTTCTTGTATCATTTTATTCATATTGTTATTGTTTACTTTACTAATTTTACAAACGCGAGAGTTAAAACCTTCTGTAATACCTTCCTTGGAGAGTCTTAAAAGCCAATTGAAAAAAATGAATAAAAATAAAATAAATATACTTTACTTTCAGTGTATTAAAACATTTGTTCGAAGTTCAAAGTTCAAAGTCTAACAGATCACCCGGACAACTAAAGCGTCACCTTAAATTCGCACAATTAAAATTAAGACTAGCCGCCTATAAAACACTAATCCGCCCAAAGCTAGAGTACGCTGCCGCTATATAGACCCCTTCCAAAATTACCTCAGTCATCAATTAGAAGCAATTCAAAATCGTGCAGTCATATTTTTTTTTTCTAGCTATTCTTATGAATGAAGTGTCACCGGTCTAAAGGCGCGTGTTCAGCAAGATAATCTATCACTGCGCCAAAAATATTTTACACTAACACTCTTTCACAAATTTTATTTCGATTGCCAGCCAAATCCACTGTACATCGTGCCAACCACACGAACTTCTTAGCGTACCGGTCATCCACTGAAAGTGATGGGCACCAAAACTAGAACAGTGACCTCGTCTGCTTCATTTTACCGAATGAAATGACCTTCCCCGCAGCATCGTTTCCATGTCTTATCCTCTTCATTTCAAAGAGAAATTGCGCGAAGTCATTCTCACCGCTGCCTCATAGTTGAAAAAGAAAAGTAAAAGAAAACTAAAGTGTCTTTACCATTTTTTGTTTTTTGTTTTTGACCGATTTCAATTTAAACATGTATACTTTCTTGTGTCATTTTATTCATATTGTTCTTGTTTACTAATTTTACAAACACGAGTGTTAAAACCTTCTGTAATACTTTCCTAAGAGAATCTTAAAAGTCAATTGAAAAAAAGTTAATAAAAATAAGTATATTTTACTTTCAGTAATTAAAACATTTGTTCAAAGTTTCTGTGAATATGTCAAAGAGCTTGAAGCAGGAAAATCTAAAACAGTATCAGAACTAGCATTAAAATGAAAGCTCATTGGCAGAAATGCAAGAACACCAATAAATAATAGACTTACCCCCAAAACAAACGGCTTTGAATATTGTTATTGAGTATAAATCGTTCAGGAAGTACATTTTTGAATGAAGAGTAGAAAACGTAACTATACATTTAATTTTAAGGCAACACGCTTTACAAACCAAATTAGGACGAAAGTGCAAGTAAGAAAAGATAGCTAACCAAAACACTACATAAAAAAGTGTGGAATATTTTAATAAGTGGAAAAATACTCACGGCAGTAATGAGCCTTAGAGGAGACGTTCATAACCCGTGCACAGTCGATTTGCCAAAGTATGGCGTAAGCCGCAAAAAAACCTCAGTCCGATTTTAGTTGTCCGTTTTGTGAACGTTGTCAAGTGGACTGGTAGCATTTTCCTGCTGCTTTAATTTCACGTGCTTCCTGATCTAACAAGCTCCCGAAATTACTGAAAAAAGGCACCCAATATTTCGGTTAAAATTAAGTCATGCAAGACCTGCCTGATCAGGCGAACCTTCTTGAGCTGCAAATCGAGGCTACTCCGCAAACCCTCACGTGCATGAGTACAAAGTGCTTGCGCGTAACGAAATACATCGACGATGGCTCCGTCAATCATCAAGTGCGATTCTTTATGTACTATCGCAAACATTGCAAATGGACTGACCTACTGATGTCCGGTACAGCGCGATATTTTCGACGGCTTTATGAAGAGTACTTCGGTCGTCGGCGACACATTGCGGGGTCAGCAAAACAGAACTACGACGCACTGCGCGGGCCGCGAACGTGTTCATTTTGATTTCCTGCAGCTGCACGGCCATCTGCCATTTCTGCGGTGTATTCCGGGAAAAAATTAACGAGCTCAGTACTACGTATGAGGACCAAATTATAAATGATTACGAAGTCAACATAAAGAACACCTGGCCTATGTTGCCTGCTGTAGTCGCTGCTAAAACCGGTGCTCTTGCTAAACTAAAGCTGTATCGATGACGTCCCGCAGATGGCCGCAATTCCCGCAAGACCTGCAACGGAAACTGCCCAATGTTGCGTGAGCATGCATTACGGTTAGCTTTCCTGTTGCGTTCGGGGAATGAGCACTCATGACCTTAATTTAATTTTCTTGTTTAGGCGAAGTGCTTGCGTGCGGTCCACAGGAACTGTTACGTACCAGGTCTGTTACCGAAAAAGGACGGTATTTACAGTTCAACACCTCCAGAAGTATAAGAAACTGAAGACTGGTTTCCGATCTTAAAAATCCTAATTCTTAATGTCCAAGTGTAGGGTGCTGCCGGCACATGAAGGTCGGCAGAAATCTAAAAGCGTGGTAGATTAGACGTCCAGAAAGAACGGGAGAGGAAACAAGCGATGTTTCGAGCGCAAGCTTTTTGTGAGACTATGGAACCAACGAAGGGAAACCAAGGAGAAGAGTGCTAGGGCTGTCGCACCATGACACCAGAAGATAAAGAAACAAAATAACAAAACGAGAAGGGCAGAATAGCAAACGACGACCAGATTGAAAGACGAAGGTCGGGAAGAGGGTCAAAACTGTTACAAACGGGGAAGAACGGGGGAACGAACGAAAGTGGGGGAGGGTGTCCATTTGAGAGGAAAATTAAGGAAAACCAGGAAAAGAAAGCGAAGGCTATGGGATGAGGAAAATATATTAATTAATTCATTGTGAGCTAAAATAGCCCAGGCAGCACAAAATGCATGGCCAGTTTCAGGCGAAGGCATTAGTGGCCGATCAGCTTCGGGCTGGTCGATGGCTGGCCAAAATGCTCGGCCCATCATTGGTTATTGTCCTTGGCCAGTGACTAGCAGTCGCTGGCTACCGGGAGGCCAGCCAATGACATTTGGCCAGGCATCTGCCAGTCGAGCACTTTCTTGTCATTGGCCGCAGACCTATGACCGGGCACTGCCCGCTGAACTCTGACCGGGCCCTGGCCGCTGAACTGTGACCGGACACTGGCCGCTGACTTATGACCGGGCACTGTCCGCTGACCTCTGACTGGGCACTGGCCGCTTAACTGTGACCGGACACTGGCCGCTGACCTATGACCGGGCACTGCCCGCTGAACTCTGACCGGGCCCTGGCCGCTGAACTGTGACCGGACACTGGCCGCTGACCTGTGACCGGGCACTGCCCGCTGAACTCTGACCGGGCCCTGGCCGCTGAACTGTGACCGGACACTGGCCGCTGACCTATGACCGGGCACTGTCCGCTGACCTCTGACCGGGCACTGGCCGCTGAACTGTGACCGGACACTGGCCGCTGACCTCTCACCGGTCACTGACCACTGACCTATGACCGGGCACTGTCCGCTGACCTCTGACCGGGCACTGGCCGCTGAACTGTGACCGGACACTGGCCGCTGAACTGTGACCGGACACTGGCCGCTGACCTCTCACCGGTCACTGGCAACTGACTTGTGACCGGGCACTGGCCGCTGACCTGTGACTAGGTGCTGGTCGGTAACCTGTGATCGGGCACTGTTTATATGGTGTGCAGATATTAGTAATACAATAAATAAATACATCAATATTAGGTGCGATTTTGTGAGTTATGGAATTGGGGGAAGCAGAAAAGAGAATGTCAAAGTTCACTTTTATTCAAACCTTTGTCGTTCCTCAGTCCTGCACCCTGCACTTAAAGGGACACTGACAAGGTATTTATGCTCGTCCAGGTTTTTAGTTGTACGTGACATATGAGAGCCCAACTACCCAGAACAGAATTCGCGGCTCGAAATTCGGTTTCTTTCCGCCTGAAAACCACCGATCAAGACCTGGCCGGTTTGAGTCGCGCTCACTCTCTTTTCCGTGGTCACTGGCCGTTTTCTAAGGTTTAGACACAACCACCAAATTTAATCAAACTCGTTTGTCGTTGTAGGCACGCACTCGATATTGAAAAGAGAAAAAATTATGCAAGCCATTTTTGTGGCTTCCAAAAAGCTGCAAATACGTTGATCGAAAACAAGAAAAGTTGCACTGAGAACCGGAAGCATTCTGTGCGTTTACTGCGTAATTCTCAACATGGCGTCGTTTCGCGTATCGTGGGACTCGCAGGGGACTTCGATGGCTGAGCAGACGAAGGGCGTGGAACCTCTACTTCAGAACTGTCGTTCACGGTACCTGCGAATTCTGTCGTCCTTTGAAAGAGAAATTTTTGGACCGAACAAAAGAACGGATATTCATCCCGTACGACACGCCCGACCACCAATCCGATTTGCACAAAGACGTCGCTGACCCTTCGCCCCCTTCTCGTGGCTGAAGAAATCGCTCGCGTAAACGTCAAGCACGAAGTGCGTATTTCGAGTTGAATATTCACGCGTACGATTTCGTTACTAGGTGCGAATGTGGCCAATGCGTAGTGCTGCCCGTCTTCGACACGGGAGTGCTATTACTGGAGGAAAATCGGTAGCAAACTTTCCAACCTACAGTTTACCCGCTGCATTATTACTGACGAAAGGTTTTCCCCAGTAGCTCAGTGGAAAAGACGCCCGCTCCACACGCGGTGGAAGCGGGTCCGAACCCGTGTGGGCGTTCGTTTTCTTTTTTTGTTTTTTCAAACATTTTGCGATATTTACATTTTTTTTTCTTTTTACAATTATCACTGAAAAAGACAGATCTTGTGGACGAAACGTCGCTGAACTAAATGGTATGGGATTTTCTTTTTGACACCTGCGAAATCAATGTAATCACTTTCCACAAAATGCAAACAGCATATAAATTGGGTAGCGTCCGCTTTCCGAGGTGCCCGTAAATGTTCTACAGGAATTGCAGCCAGCCGTTGGTCTTGATCCCGTTGTTCTTTCGGAAAGATGTGCAGACTCTGCCGCGCAATGCTACTTTTGTCGGACGCAGGACAGCCGAGGCAGCATTTCACGCAACATCTTAGGGGTATTCTTTTCAGAGACGGTCACGTAAATTCACCACGGGCGCTCACTACTCATCCCCAACTCTTGAATGCACGAAACAACTCATCTTGAAGCGCAGAGCAGCGAGGCGGAACAAATATAAAGCGCGAAACAGACGTGCGACGAAGCCGTTCGATCCGACGTCCGATCAGGCAATACGACGGTCGGAGGTGAGGGTTTTCAACGCTCTCCGGTGCTACGAAAACCCTCGCCCCCGAAGGTCATTCCGGCAGTCCTCACGTCGGATCGGACGGTTTCGTCGTACATGTGTTCCGCGCTTAACTGAAAAGGAGTCGCACGGCAAACGGTTCCCCGCCACACATGTCGTTGGCTGCACGCAAAAAGAAAAAAAAAGGAAAAAAAAACGGAGAAAATAAAAAGACGCACAATCGGGTGTAGATACGTGACTTCCACCACTCACTCTCTCCTCTCCACTTTTTTAACCTCCGAGTGCAGGTCTTGTCTTTGGTTTCGAGCAGTTGCGTTCTTTGGCTTTATTAAAGATATACGTGACTTTGTGGCAAAATATTAATAGGGTAGTCTTCCGACACCTAATTGAGTTACCTGGCAAAAATTGAAAAACAAATTTTGAGGGTGTCCGTGTCAATTTAAACTTTGTTCGGAATTTGGATGTCGCCTTTTAGTGCGCCCATCCTCCCTGTCCACGAATGACGACAGTCATTTCTTTGCGATATCTTCCACAGTGGTCTCGTTGGCCTCTTCAAACTTTGGTTCGGACGCAGCTGAAAAAATGAAACACGCAGTGTATAAACATAGCTTATTTACTCACGTCCTTAACACACTGTCGTGTGGAGTGCCACCTTGCCACTTAAGAATAGAAAAAGTCTCTAGCATTCTAAATGTGACGAAATGGAAACGGGGCGCACTTCGATCATATGCCTTGTGAAGCAACCAAGAGTCGCAAGAAGTGCGAGGATGACTGAAGGGAGTTTCATATGTCTATTGAGTCGCGAGTGTCTGGGGTGTGCTCCGGATTCTGACATTATGTGTGCTTTGCGATCAAGTGCTTTGCAGACTGGAAGGACCGGAGTACATTCTGGATTTAAGTATTTTGTGCGATTTTAGGTAGTCGTACCATATCTGATTGTTCAAAAAATATTTTATATCGAGCTCGCCTGAGTTCGGGCATTCCGTCGAGACACTCCAGGTGCAAATCTGCATAGATTTATTCAGTGGTGGAACTGAAAAGTGGTGATTTGGAGCAGCTCTTGTAGCAGGAAAAAACGGGTTTTGGAGCAGAGATTTTCACTTTTGGAGCAGACAATTTTGAGCTTTCATGACAGAAAGTTTTATGCAATCTTTTCAAACGTTTACCTGTAGAAAAAACTGCGGTTGTTAGAGCGTTGGGAGACCAAAGTGTTATCCCTACAGAAAAACTGGCCTGTACATGTATTTATTTGTTTATTAGACTACCATACGCCAGCAATTTTGTAGATGTCTCAATTCACCTATTAGGAGTAGAGAGGGCGTCTTCGGTCTATGTTTGACGTAAACAGATGTTTTTGGCTACTTTGTACAGGGTTTGTATCACGGTGACGTTATAGTCCCGAGTTCGGCATCAAACGGACACTTTTGTGTTGAATATGTCCCACACTGCACTCGCTCGTATTCAATCTGCTGCTGTTCATAAAGCAGCTAAGCGGAGAACATAGTTACTCTAACCAATCACGACTAGCACTAGCTATTCGTTGCGATCAATATGAGCACCGTTGGCACAAAAACTGATAACTCTTAGGTTGGCATGCGCAAATAATAGATTTTGGTTTCGAAGCAAATTCAAGGTGAATTGTGGTCTGGCCGAATATTTTTTAATTGATTGTTGAAGAATTTTTGCGCCTTTCTCCAATGCCTTTACTACTGTTACACCATGCTTAAACAAAAATTCAGCTGGATTCACGATGGTTGTTCTTAATTGCCCGCTCATGAGCGCTGTTAAATCTGATCTAGGTATATTTATAGACTGTGGGCTGCTTTCAGATAAGATCGAAGAACCATGTCCTGTGACCATTTTTAATTTTGATGAAAAATAATATATTTTGCTGGCCTCATGCCCAGAAGAATAATCCCAATCCTTGTTTCGGAAAAAGAAATTTGTCTGTGCGAAACTAAAATTTGTCAAGCACCCTCCAGCCAAGTGCGAGTTTTGCGTATCGCGCGATGTTGACATTTCGGGCAGCTCCCCCCAAAAAAAAAACGGTTCTGGCTACGGGTCTAGAAATATTTATTAAAAGTTAGGCACAGGAAGGATTGAGAAAATTATTAATCGCCAAGTATTGGGGTCGTTATTTTGAGGCGCGCCGACCTGTAACATGCATCGCGGTGTCTGTTTCAACAGCCGGCGTATAGCGTCTCCGTCTACGCGACGTGAAGGAAGCAACAGGTGCGACTTCGCAAACATATCAGCCTAGGACCTTGGCGGTAACATATATAGGAGGTAGGGCACGGCAGAACCTGAACCTGCGCCGCCTGTGAGCGCCGAATAGATCCGCCGCCGTGGAGAGCCGCACAACGCGTAGAAAATAAGGATTCTTAAAAAGAAAAGAATCCTGATTGACTGAGATTGTCTGTATTGGGCGTTTTCAGATAATATCGAACGACCATGTTTGGTCAGACCTTTCTTATTTTTTACGAAAAGATATTCATTTTTTACCAAAAGCGCAAAAACACATTTAAACTTTGTTTGCGGAACATAAATTTTTCTTGAGGAATAAAATTAACAAATGGCTGCTCGGTATACGCGCACGTTTTTGCACTTGCATGAAAGCCGTCCTTCTGAATATTTATAAAAGAAAAACTCTTGTCGCCTTAGGTTTAATATTTTTTGTACAGAGACTTTATATAAAATAAAAATGAGGCAAACATGCAATTTCGATTACGAAGCAATTCAGATTTTATGGATCCGGATATTAAAAGACTTGAAATTCAAATTTTATAACAGATTTGGACGCGTTTGCTCTATATTCGCCTAAATTGTCATTAAAACTAAAAACGATAACCCTTCTTTTAAAAAATACACTGAAATGTAGGCAGGTTACTGATTTTGCAATAATTGGAAAATCGGTTTAAAATGAAGTTTCTTCTTAATTTTTCTTCTACTTTTCACAGATCAAGGCTCATAATTTGCTCTACCAAGTTCGTCAAAAATGCTTTTCAATATTTATTTTATTTATTTTACAGAGCACTGAATATACGGAATTACCGTAACGGGAGTAGAGAAAGATAATACGCTGCCGATTTCAAACAAGAGAAAGAAAGGAGTCAAAAATGTAGGAAGTCTGTGAAGAGAAAGCACGGCGACAGGAGTTCGTGAAAAATAAGAATTCACCAAAAAATTAGAGGTGAGTGTGAAGCTACAAGTTAACAATTTTAACACAGGTTTCTCGGATCAGTGAATTTCAGGAGCCTACCCTTCGAAGCGAGGCTGGGCTGCTGACGACCAGGTTTAAAAAGTGTTAGAGAAAGAACATATGTGGTACAATTCGAAACGAGTTTAATGAAGCAAGATCCTGTGCGCACATTCGGCGCTTGTCGCGTGCATACGCTCTGCCGGACGCTGACCTGAGTCGGTCACGGCGCTCTCCTGGAACTCCGAGGAGGAACATAGTTTTCCCGTTTTGCCTGTAGCGATCACTGTTCGTTTCCTCTCAGTGGCACCGCAAGCTGGCGACCTTGATCTGCTTTTCGCCAGCCATAGAAGACTTTACTTTCAAAGATATAACTTTTCTATGTCTACTGTTCTTGCTAAAACAGCTGTGGTTGCGAAGTGTCGGACCGCGTACACTGCCACAGGTGACAGGACTGATTTCCACGCACAACGTAAACAGAGTCCCACTCCTTTGCTTTCATGTCCCTGAGCGCCTTGACGTCATCTTTTGGGAGGTGGATTAGTTTCACGTTCGGCAGTTTAGTGTTCAGTGGGGCAACCATCTCTGACGCCGACTTGATCACCGACATTGTGGGCCGTCGGAGGCTATACAACGCTGCCTGGTGCTTGACACGACACCCCCTTCCATCGCAGGCACTCTTGCCCTGTCCAGTTGCGAAAAAAATATACTTCGCTGACGTGTACTTGTTGCTCTGGAGCTCGTGTGGTTGGTACGTGTTCTTAAAGTGGCTTGCGGCACCATCACTGACGTAGGGCACAACAGTATACGCAAATTGGATTTCATGATTCTCCAAACCGTTACCATATAAATTAAGTTACAGACAATCTCCTTTAATCGCAATTCTTTTACGTATCTTTATTTTCTTAAAAGGTTAAAACAGCGCAAAAAACAACGGACAGGGAAAGGGAGGACACAGACACAGCGCTCTGTCTGTGTCCTCCTTTTCCCTGTCCGTTGTTTTTTGCGCTGTTTTAACCTTTTAAGTATGTCATACCAACTCGCCCAGGCTTCAACTTTAGCAACATTTATTTCTAGTACATTGGGCCCCTTTAACAGCGCTCTGTCTGTGTCCTCGTTTTCCCCTGTCCGTTGTTTTTTGCGCTGTTTTAACCTTTTAAGTATGTCATACCAACTCGCCCAGGCTTCAACTTTAGCAACCTTTATTTTCTACGCGTTGTGCGGCCCTCCATGGCGGCGGATCTATTGGCGCGCACAGGCGGCTCAGGTTCAGGTTTTGCCACGCCCTACCTCCTATATAATAATAAGTTTTATTTCCATTGCGACAATGGGGGTGACAAGGGAAAAAAGCTGAGCAGTCAGCTTCACGGGTCCCGGTCACCCTACAGGTGCCGCCAGGGGGCATAGGCGTAAAAGAAAATAAAGATAATAAAAACAAATAATAGAAAAGTAACAACACTCGTCTAGATACACAAAGTAAAAAGGAAAAACATGAGTAATCGAAACTGGTATAATAATCTAAAAAAAAGTTTTATATGCATGTCATATTTTCATTACCGTCACAGCCTGACGAAAAAAAAGAAGGAAACAATGCACACGCAATTTGAGGAGTCTATATAAAAAGGAGAAAACTTTCAGAACAAAAGGAAAACACTACACGATAAGAAATACACGAAGGTCACCGTGACAAAGGAAGCAATAGTCAAATACAAGGACCATGAATGCAACTAACAGCCATGACCGTCTGACGAGAACAATGATCGAATTTTTTTAAATGGCAGGTTATTCAAATTCAAATTTCTAGATTCGTACTGATTTAGTAAAGTGGGTATCCTGTATCTTAGCATTTGTGTGCCATAATTTGTCCTTGGCGTGACCACACCCCAACACTCGGCGCCGCGCGTAGGATAGACAGTGGTATTTCTTGAGACGTTCCCAGGGTTCATTAGAAAGTTTGTATTCCTGCTTAGTTCTATTTTTAAACTTGCACTAAGTCTGTAATCATACAAACTGTGTATGCGGATGACACCAAGTTTTTTAAAAATATCAGACGTATGGGACTGGAATGGCATATTGCCTATAGCCCTAACAGCCTTTTTTGTAACAGAAGTATCTTATCCAGATTCGTTGGGGTGGTTGTGCCCCAAACTAAGTGACAGTAATTGAGATGCGAGTAGAACAACGAATTATAAATCATTAACTTAACGCTCATTGGTACAATATGACGATGACGGTTTAACCATACCGACAATTTGGGAGAGTTTTGTGTTCAGGTAGTTAATATGATTATCCCAAGACATATTATTGGTGGAAATAATACCAAGAATCTTGAAAAGAGTTTACAATTTCTATCTTGGTTGAGTTTATGGTAAGGTCTTTCGTAATACTAATTACTTTATTTTTTGGGACGAAAGAGAACAGCTTCAGATTTTCCAACGTTTATTTGGAGTAAGTTAGAACGGCTCCACATTATTCAGCTCTGCTAAGCATCACGTTAGCTTTGTCAATTAATACGTCGGCATTTTCCCCAGAAAAAAATATGCTCGTATCATCTGCATAATTTACAAACTTAGCTTCAGAATATATGTTGATGATATCATTTACGTATATGTTGAAAAGAAATGGACCCAGTATGCTACCCTGCGGTACACCGGAGATCATGTTACCGTCAAGGTTGTGGGCTGATCCGTTTGCAAAGTAGCTCCGGTTGCTTCCTTTACGTCGCGTAGACGGAGACGCTATACGCCGGCTGTTGAAACAGGTAACGCGAAGCATGTTACAGGTTGGCGCACCTCCATCGCTTCGGCTCATGGGCATTGGGTCGGTTGGTACGAAAATGTATGAAAAATTATTTCTTCATAACTACAGTCTCCTTTTGTGCTGTCAATTTGTCTTTTCCTGACCACCCCGTAGTATTTTTACGCTTTTTAATAATAGTGAAATTGTGAAGAACGGGTGTGTGCACGTTCCATTTATGGCAACGGCGTAGCGTCAATTTGGCGATATTTCTCACCTTAAAACTAAAGACCCACACAAATGTTGAATTATGTTTTTGCAGACTATGTTAGTACATATTATAAACGTTAATTTCGGGCAGTTTAAAAATATTATAGATGGCCTTTTTTTAAATGATCTTCAAAATAATGCATATTTAGTTAAATGCCCCTGCGTGAGCACATTCTTGTAAATTTCTCCCGCTAACCAGGACAACAATATTTCATGAAAATATCCATTATATATAAGGCAACACACTGGCGAAGTTTGAAGACCTTCGCTCTCATAGATACGGAATTTTTTTTTTTAATCCAGAGCGTTATGGCGCAATGTGCCATGTTTGCGACTTTTTTTTCTCAAGACAATAATCCTAATTCTCAGTGATTAATACTCTTTGTCAATCCTTCCTGTGCCTAATTTGTCAGGAAATATTTCTAGACCTGTAGCCAAAACAGTCTTTCTGGCGGAAGCCGTCCGAAATGTGAACATCGCGCAATACGCGAAACGCGCACGTGACTGAGAGGGTGCTTACACATTTTTCTCGCAAAGGCAACATTTTTTTTTCGAAAATAAGGATTGGTTTATTTTTCTGGGAATAAAGCCAGCAAAACATATTTTCTTCATCAAAATTAAAAACGGTCACCGGACATGGTTGTTCGATCTTATCTGAAAACGCCCTGTAGAAAAGAACGCCCAGTACTTATTTATTTATTTATTTCAATACCTTCAAAGCCACAGGGCATTACAGAAGGGAGTGGGGCAAAAACAAAAGTACAAAAAATAGAATTCAACACATATTAGTTAACATAATAGTTTACAATGGCAGACTTGAATGCAGGAGCGTCTGTGATTGTGGCGATGGTGGTGGGTAGGTGGTTCCAGTCATTAGTAGTTCTTGGGATAAAAGAATAAAAAAGAGCTTCGTGCGACTGAAAGGAACGTTGACTTTATGGTGATGATCATTTCGATGGGATACATACGATGGTTCAGAAAAAGCTCTTCACTTAGATGCTGGTTGTGATGATACATTTTGTGAAATAAGGACAAACGAGATAATTTTCTACGCAATGAAAGATTCGGAAGATGTAAAGTTAGTTTCATGGAAGATACACTGGAAAAACGTGAGAAATTAGACAAAATAAAACGTGCGCCACGATTTTGTACGGATTCGATTTGATTAATTAGAAATTCATGGCCTGGGTCCCACACCGAACTCGCATACTCAAGCTTGGATCTAACGAGGGTCTTGTACAGTAGTAGTTTTAATGATGAAGGAGCCCTTGAGAAGTTGCGGCGTAAATAACCTAGCATGCGATTAGCGTTGTTAGCAATAAAATTAATGTGAGTTTGCCAGGAGAGGTCAGATGTTATATGGATACCTAGGTACTTGTACGATGTCACCTGTTCAAGAACAGAACCAATGTTATATTGAGGAAAGTTAGTACAGGCAGCTTTCCGTGAAATTCTCATCACTTTACATTTATTGGCATTAAGGCGCATTTTCCAGACGTCACACCAGTTAGTAATGGAATTAAGGTCAGTCTGAAGAAAAGACGTATCAATGTCAGAATGGATTACACGATAAATGACACAATCATCTGCAAACAACCTAATGGATGACTGGACATTGTTAACGAGGTCATTTATGTATATAAGGAAAAGAAGGGGGCCGAGGACGGAACCTTGCGGCACACCCGAACTAACAGGGCAGGGAAGAGAGTCTGAGTCGTTTGCAGATACAAACTGTGTTCTGTTAGAGAGAAAATTTTCGATCCATGCGAGAATGTTAGAGTCAATGTTTAGTTTTTTTTAATTTTAAACAGAGCAGTTGGTGAGGGACTAAGTCAAAGGCTTTCGAAAAATCAAGGAATATGCAGTCGATTGAAAGATTATTGTCTAGCGCAGAAAAAACATCGTTCGTGAAACAAACCAGTTGTGTTTCACATGAGAATGATTTACGAAAACCATGCTGACGATATGTGAAAAATGAGTTGGATTCAAGGAAGTTAACTAGGTTAGAATAGATGATATGCTCCAACATTTTACATGGGACACTAGTTAAAGATATAGGCCTGTAATTAAGAGGAGAGTGAGCATCGCCTGATTTAAACAAAGGCACCACCTTACCCACCTTCCAATCGCTGGGCAACAAACAAAGATCTAGGGACTGCGAGAAAAGTTTAGATAGTATTACAGAAGAGAGCATTTCAGTGTTCTTCAGAAATTTAGAATTAATCCCGTCAGTTCCAGATGAAGAAGAAACTTTCAATTTTTTTATTAAACTAAGCACACCAATGCAATCAATTATAACAGGATCCATAAGTGGAAAGGCTGCAAGATCATATTCAGGGCAAGAAACAAAAGACAGTGGCATAAAAGACTGAGAAAACACATCATTTAGTAAAGATGAACATTCCGACCTTGGAACTGAGACTCCATTATCGTCGACTAGCGATATCACACTCTCTTTTTGTCCACCAATTATATTCCAAAATTTCTTAGTGTCATTTGTCAATAAGGATGGTAGGGTATCATTAAAAATATGTTTTTGGCTTTTTCCACTTCATTCTTAAAGAGGGTTGCAACATTCTGATACGCACACCACAAGTCAGGTTTATTGAACTGCTTTGCTTTACGGAACAGTCGTTTCTTTTTATTTCGCAGGTGCTTTAAAGAAACAGTAAACCAAGGGGTCCGGTTTTTGTACGGGATAATTCGTAGGGGTACGTATTTGTTTACAAGAAAATTAACTTTGACTTTAAAAATAGACCAATTGGATTCTATAGTGCGATTAGAAAAATTCTGCATATATTCGTCTAGAAATTGTGCCAATTCATCATTGATGGCAGGGTAGTTAGCTTTGCTGTAATCGCGTATACGTTTAGGCATACTCTTAAGGCGATGAGAATTGCCTTCAAGTGTGAAGTGAACAAAGCAGTGGTCACTCAGGCCTGGTAAAAAACTTAGAGAATGAACGAGGTCAGGAGTAGTTGTGAGGATGAGATCCAATATGTTCGAACTTGACGCGGTGACTCTGGTAGGTTGAGTTATTAACTGAGCGAAATTGAAATCTGTGCACAAATTTATGAACTCGGATGTTTCACCGGAAAGGTCAGACGGAACAGGGCACATACCAGACCATAATATTTTCGGAAAATTAAAATCACCTAATAAAAAAAGTGGCGAGTGCGGAAATCTTACAACAAGGCTGTTTAAAACGTCATGAAGTTGTGCACAGAAATTCAAGGAAGCGTTTGGTGGCCGATAACAGGCACAAAAGATCATGTCACGGTGATTAATGCGTACACACACGCATACCATTTCCAAGCATGATGCATGAGAGATATGATAAGAGTGCAGATTTTCTGCGACGGCTATTAATACACCTCCTCCCAATCTATTGACGCGATCAGACCGATAAATATTAAAAGTCTTCTCACACTCAAAAACTTCTTTGTTATCAATTTTGGCAGACAACCACGTTTCAGTTAGTATTATTACATCGGCGCTACACGTGTCGATTAATGCTGACAGTTCCTCTCGTTTGTTAACGACACTGCGGATGTTTGAAAAAAGAAAGAAATTTTACTAACGGGAATTACGGTGTTACGTGATAGTTACGATAATGGTACTTCATTGTCTACGACATTACTCGAATTTTGGCTTGCGTGAGCAGGTGATTCCTTGTTGGCGTATAATTCACAGACACTGTCTGATGAGGGACAATAGATGAAGCATTTTCTGTTGATGTACAACTTGTTGTAGCGAATTGAAAACTGCTGATTACTAGCTTTCCCATATTCGAGCAGTTTCTTGCGCGAGGTTCGAGTGGAAATGCAGAAGTCCTCACCAACACTAAAACCAAGCGACTTCAACTTTGCCCTGGCTGCCAAAATAGAATCCCTGTCCTTTGAATTCGAAAACTTTGCAATTACCGGACGGCATTTATTGGGAAAGAACTTGCCCAACCTATGAGCGCGAGAGATCGCTTGATCAGATAGTTGCAAGTTCAAAGCAGACGAAACCACTTCAATTATTTGTTTTTCTGACTCAGCCCACGATTCTGATTGTTTGTCAGGAAAACCGTGGAAAATTAAGTTTTCACGCCGAGATCTGTCTTCATAATCATCTAAACGTCGACTTAGAGCGACTGTTTCGTTCCGAACGGCGTCGGACACCGCGCTAGCCACATAAAGGTCCGCGGAGCTGTCCGAGGCAGCTATTTTTTCTTCTACGACAGTAAGCCGATCGTTTATGCTGGTCATTTGTCTCTCAAGATTCAGCTGAATTTCCTTCACTTCATTTATTTGAGACAAGACCTCAGCGTGGTTTTTGTCCATTTTGCAATGTAGTGCCCTCAGCATCGACACTAAATCGTTAGAGCTTTTGCTGGGGTCCTCCTTAGGTGGGCCTGGATTCTGTTCGATATCACCCCCAAAAGCAATAGTTTCACAACATAAAGGCAATCACAAATAGTACCAAGAAGAACATTTGGGCATGGCAAAAGCAGCAGGTTAACATTGTTCGTGCGCTTACAATGCAACGAAGGGATTGGACTAACCTGCACGAGGAAATACAAGAGGGTTTGACGAGTCTGCATTCCTGCCGCTTGCACATGCCCACTGAAGTCCCAGGAAGACGGTCCGTGCTTTATAGGGTGCAGGAGTGTTGATGTCACTGACGATGAAGCCAAGGTAGCCGGGAAAAAGCACCGATGAAAATCGATGTCTTCAATCGACGAAGCCGGGCAGGATTGTTGCGGTGACGAGCCAAGCAGGGTCGGATGACTCTGCGAAGCTGACGACGTGCCATTGGAAGGCAGCAGCGAGCAAGATACGCAGGATGATAGCACCTGCACGAGGAAATACAAGAGGGTTTGACGAGTCTGCATTCCTGCCGCTTGCACATGCCCACTGAAGTCCCAGGAAGACGGTCCGTGCTTTATAGGGTGCAGGAGTGTTGATGTCACTGACGATGAAGCCAAGGTAGCCGGGAAAAAGCACCGATGAAAATCGATGTCTTCAATCGACGAAGCCGGGCAGGATTGTTGCGGTGACGAGCCAAGCAGGGTCGGATGACTCTGCGAAGCTGACGACGTGCCATTGGAAGGCAGCAGCGAGCAAGATACGCAGGACGATAGCACCTGCACGAGGAAATACAAGAGGGTTTGACGAGTCTGCATTCCTGCCGC
>JAZHYW010027453.1:0-15448 GCA_037355805.1 Ixodes ricinus | reverse complement strand
CAAAAATGCCACAGAAAAATGTAATCATTCTTACGTAGTATACGATCTGAAATATATATGGGAGTGTTACAAATACTGAAGTTGGTAGAGGCTATTTCTGTAAATGGGCCACGTACTAAATGACGGTTATTCTTTCTTCCCCGTCAGCTTCCAGTCATGCATTTGTTTGATGGTATTACGGAGAATAAAACGATCAGATAGACACAGTTACTTATCTTTTGGTTATTAATTATTATTTGCACTCAATGAACATGCGACAACATATAGTTGTGAAAGCTACATCTTTATATCAGCGGCTTGCAATGGTATACTGTCCTAAATGAAGAAGACAGCGTAAATTTGTGTGCATTGAGAACATTTGCCGTTTTAGAACACTTTGTTTAAACCGGGAAACTGCATAGAACACAGGATAATATCACAATAACGAAGCAGAACATCTGAAACAATATATTCTATTGGTGTCACTTATCCCATGACCTAAAATATAAAAATATGCGGGCTATCTTTTTTATATCTCCACAACAAAAAACAACGTTCGCACCCGTCATCGTAGATGGACAGCGTCCCAAAACTAAGAATAAACGTTCAGTTCACGAAACGTACAAAATACACCGATTGTTTCGCTGAAAATCGGTCCATCGTTTCCCGCACAAACTACGCATAAGAGAAACCAATATGAGCTCCGAATTACTCAGTCCGAGGCTACAGTCTCTACTTTCTTTCACGTTGCGTCCGAACCATTCAGGCAGTCAAAAGTGCATTGTCACGGCTCCCGTCGCTCTTACGGGTTTACTGTCACCGCTAAGGCAATCGCTCACAAAGAAAGCGCAGGATTACACCGCCTTCACTGTGTGTGTGAGTGATTGGCTTGATCGGTGATTCCAAAGGCAGAAACACAAGGAGCGCCCTGATGATGCGCTTCTGTTGTGGCTTGATTGGCTCCATCTGCGTAGTGGTGGCTGCAGTAGCACTTCATGTGAAGCGCAATTTAGATAAAGTACTTACAGTCTCGAAGATATGACCGCCTAATTATTTGTGCATATCTTTCGTGTTTTGTTGACAGCACCAGCAAATATGTTGTTCCAATAGACCTCTTCCAAGAGTGCTGCGGGCCATCTAGTTGCTGTCGCTACATCTATTCGAGACCGTTGTTGCTTGATCACGTACTCTGAATATGTGTTTGATACGAGGAGCTGCGTCAGCGATCGGCGAGGACTCGTATCCAATCACACGCATGGTGCCCGAACAATAGCGGCTGCCAATATTCTCGATGGGGTTCTGAAAAGCATTTATTACAAGCTTACTGGACACCGTCGGGGAAACCACCAAATGAAATATTTCTTCCGGGTAAAAAGGGTGGTGGAAATGTGGACGACGTAGCAAAGGGAGGGCTGGGAGGGAAGGGGGGAGTCGGCGCATAGAAGTTTCAGGCATCTCCGGGGTCCTGTTATTCCTTCGTTTTTAATTAATGGATTCAAGACATTTTCGATCACGTCCGGTAAAGTTCAAAATCAAACTTTTTTGTATAAATTCACCAAGAAAACTAAAAACTATTTTTTTAAACAATATACATGCGACAACTCTATTTCTGGAATTCACAAAACTGTGTTTGTAAAATTATAAATTGCCACCTTTTGAAAAACATGGGAAACTTGACATTCATTTGATTAAAGTGTGGCCGTTATTAAAAAAAATTTGACTTTACCCAGGCTGTGCTAATAGGTTTTCCTCTAGGAGGGACTGCAGCTGGTCATGTTAAGAATACATATTTAGCTCGTCTCGATCATTTTAGTGAACCCGAGGAAATCTGAAGGTGCAAAGCGTGCATTATGTGCGCGTTTGACTTTCTGTGCTTGGTCCACGGGGAGCTCAATGTGGTTTCGGACGCGCGTCGCATGCGAGATACTCATGTGCTCGCCAGGTCAGAATAACCAAGACATGTTTAAATGTAGTCAGGAGTAGAATGTGTCACGTGCAGGCTTTAATTGGAGTTTTTTTCCAAGGTTTTGCTTCCGTGGATGCGTGTTGGAGCCTTGAACTCTTAGTGATCATAGATCGCGAGTAACTCTTTGCAGTAGGTGAAGTAATAGCGAGGAGAAAAGTTTTAACACGCTCTATATGCTAACTATTGGCGGACCTTTAAAGTTGTGACGCCACATGCCCGCTGTGCTATCGCTTCTCAAGTAGCATGCCAGAGAAATGCCTGACTACTACTTGTCTTTGTCTTTTCTATGTTTCTTCTCTGCTTTACTACGTAATTTACAAACTGCATTACTTCAGCGAAAGGTGCGCATCAACCGGACAACTAACAACCAAATTCTGGCACTTGTTTCGCAATTTTGGCCCACAGTTACCGGAGGAGAAATAATCAACCAAAAGTGAAGAGACACTCTTGCCTTTGTTTGGGGATTTTGGCACAGACGTGCCATACGATTGCCCAACTACAATGCAGCAAAGCCTAACTTCGGCAATCGTTTGCGATTTAGGGCGAACGTTCCCAGACTTGGGACAAAGGTCATATTTGACTTTATCATGCCTTTGTGGAGCTTTTCATGGATGTAAATTTTCAAACAAAAACCCAATTTTGGCAAGAAGGATTCAACCTATTGTGTCGGTACGTTACGGCCCAAACCGTGAAGTCGTTAGTTCATGTTGGGGGCAAGAATTTGTGATTCGGGAGCAAGCTGCGTCCACCGACGGTCACCCGAAGACAATGTATGATTAACTAAGTATGACTCGTCGCCAACCGACGCCTGCTGACAAAGTATGCTAGACTTAGTTCGCTGCCAATAGTCGTCTGCCTGTTAAGCATGCTGGGCTAAGTATGCCGGATTTAGTACCACTAGCTTTGGACAGTCACGAGTTACTCCAGACGGCCATCGACAGCAATCCATATTTAGTACAGCTGCTGCGCTCTCTTTCGTCCTCCTTGTGGCTCCGAGTGAAGACGTGGGGCAGCCGATCGCAAGGCCCGGGTTGAATTCCCGCTGAACACTTTAGTGAATTTGCTGGGTCGATAAATGGTGCCTAGTTATAATTCTGAATAAATTATTATGACAAATTATTATGCCTTTTATGTGCTTTAAGTGTTCTGCATTATCTGCCATTGACTGTGCATGCTTTAGGTTATCTTTGCATGCGTTGAATGCTTTTTGTCACACTCGAGCGTGACACTTGTCGCGTGCTATCCAGCACCTAAACACATTATGTGTTAAACCAACACCGCGGCAGTGTAGATGAGTAAAACAGAGCTGGATATATTACTGCACATGTACAGGGTGCGGTCGTGAGCACTAACACACTTGGCACGCCTTTCGAAATTGGAATTTCAAACGTACTATCCCGATCAATATCAGTGCGGACACCGTTCCGCGTGGCCCGCGGCACAATCGGTGCCCCTTTCGATTGCTCTTTGAAGTATAAGGGCCCCTTGCGGTCGAGACATATCGCCTCTAGCGATCGCCGCACCACTGTGCACTTCCGAAACGTCTGCTAGCAAAATACGGTCGGCGCAAACTCGAAACTGTTCACCAATGACGAACAGCATATTTCGTTTTACTGTCGATAATGGCCGCCCTGTCATATCTGCAATATCCCTCTGCGAATATTCTCGCAGACACAGACTCACTATTTGTCACCGCCCGTCCATCAGCACTGTCGACATTACGACGTGTCTTCACCTGACTATTGAAAGACAAATCCGTTCGAGCTGCAAAGTAGTGTACTGGTTATCGCATGATAACCCGAAGCGACACTAAACTTTATGTTGTGTCATGTTGCTTTTACGGGGCCAAGGAGCGAAGGGTATCAATAGAAAAAAGGATATTTGGAGCGAGTTGGTGGAAATTCATCATGGAAAACAGCACGGAAAAAACGGCGAGGACGTCCAAAAGTGTTTCTTCTACGTCCTCGTCGCTGTTCGCTAGCAGACGACCCGGAAGTGCAGAATGGTGTGGTGATTTGCTAGAGACGATATGTCTCGACCGCAAGGTGCACCTATACTTCAAAACGCAATCGCCAGGAGGCACTGATGGTACTGCGGACAACGCGGAGCGGTGTTCGCACTTATATTGATCGTGATAGTACATACCTGATGTAAGGTAGAAAGTTAATCTAGTTGGTAGTTGTTGTACATTAATTAAAGAAAAACAGCACTATAAGACAAGGAGAAGGAGCAGAAACATACACAACAGGATAGGCGCTGACTCACAACTTTATGATTTACTAGAAAAAAACGAAAACAAAACAGAAAATCCTTTACACGTGCGTTCGGCGAAAATTGTGTTTTCTGTATGAATTACACCCCTGATAGCCTTCTCAGGAATTCCAACCCTTCTTCTGATAATGCCACTGACGCGTGGCTCTACACAGTCACTTCCCCCGCTGATGAGGTGATCGGCCTCCATCATTTCCCGAGTTGTTTTCTTCTTGTGCTAGCGTAAACTTCTGGTGTTTCTAAAGGATGGTTCATACTCAGATACGAAGAGTCTTCTTTTAGCCTCTCTTTCAGGCACCATCCTATTAGGCCAGTGTAGTGGCTACCACACAACACTGAGATCTTGTCAGGGGCGGATCCAGAACTCCCGTTTTGGGGGGGGGGGGGGGGCGGACCCCATTCTTTCTTGTGCACCGACGGGTCCACCCATGTCAAATTGCCCTCCGAGAAGGGGGAGGGGGGGGGGTCACCTTCGTTTGGGGGGGGGGGCGGCTGCCCCGTCACCCCCTTGGATCCGCCACTGGATCTTGTACACAATACTCACAAAAAACAGGTCAAAAACGGTTGAAATATTTTTAGTGCGTTTCTGGCTAGATGCAACTTCTGACTGCGCATTTACTCTGGCACATATTTGACCAGCTCTCTGGGGGCTGAAATAACCCCTGGAACTACGAATCGCATTCACAGATGTTTTTAAATTGTGAGATACCCTGTGAAGGTAAGTTATGACAGCAGAGTCTCCTCTTTTCAGTAGTGTGTTGTGTATCTGGATGCCTTTTTGCTCTCTTCAACAATGTTTCACCTTCAACATTCACCTTGTTGAAGAGGGAAAAAGGCATGCCGGATACAAAACACTGCTGAAAATAGGGGACGTGTTCTCATACGTTACCTTCACGGGTATCTCACAATTTAAAAACATGTTTAAATACGTTCAGTAGTCCCAGTAGTACTTTTCAACCCGCCAGAAATCTAGTCAAATATGTGCCAGGTAAACTGCAAAGGCAGAAGGCGTATCTAGACACGAGTGCGATAAGAAGCATGCCAAGCGGTTTGTACTCCTATTCTTGAGCAGTTATGTACAAGATCCCACTCTCGTGCGGCAGCCACTACATTGGCCAGACACGGCGGTGCCTAAACGACAGGCTCAGAGAACGCTCTTGGTCTCTGAGAGCCACAGTTTGAGGACACCTTCCATTCACTGTAAAGAGTTAGAGTGAACCACCCTTTAACGAAACCAGAATGTTTGGTTGGCACAAGAACACGACATCTTGTGAAGTTTATGGAGGCCTACCACATCCTCAGAGATGGAAGCGACTGTGTGAGCCACCTGTCGGAGGCATTATCGAGAGAGTTGGAATTTCTAAGGAGGACGATGAAGGTTCCGCACACATCACCGTGAACTGGGAGACCTGGGTCGCTAAACTGCGTCAAACAGAAAGTTGAGGCCGAAGGTCGCGGAGCGTTGCTGATTGGAGAAGTCCAATTATCCAAACTCTTTCGGTGCTAAAATTCCAGCGAGATTGGGGAACACAAAGTCGTAGCGAGCTTCATCAGTGTGCTAACGAGCAACACCACGGGGCCAGCCGACTGAACGGCTGCACTGACTACGTCGTGCCCGCGTGTCCCTGCAGCCCTACGCTGCTTTTGACTCTATGAAGTCTAGATTGTCCCTAGAGGCAGGCTGTGAGTACTCTGAACCCAAGATCGTCGTTTGTGGAAGTTATTGGCGACGCCAAAGTGACGTTTCACATCTTTCTGAAGGGAGTTATTTCAAGCCAAAACCTTTCCTTCAGAAGAGAGAGAGAGAGGGGGAGGGGGATTGATGGTAGTGAAGAAGAGGATATTCCTTCTTACGAAGATTTTATTATACCTTCCTGAAATGTCTGGGATATAGGAAGCTATGGTCTGGGACTGGGGTGATAGCCTGCCCACCCTCCTTGAACACCACAAAGGGGCGACTGAATCGCCCATTGAGACAGACTAACTTCTGGCTGTATAAACATACACACCATTTCCCTTTCCTTGTCTTATAGCGCTGTTTTTCCCCTAATCTATGTACATACCTGAAATTGGGCACGCGAACGAATTTTCGTCAGGCGTTTTAATGTCTATTTTTAGAGCTCAATTACTGAGGTAGTGAAATATTAAAAATAAAGCAACATCGAAAGCCGAGTATTTCCATGTCCTCCAGCCTCTTTGTTGTCTGCATACTGGTTTATGCACGCTCCAACGTTGCTTGCTGAACGCGAAAACGCTAAAAACCAATAGCGGAGGCTGTCGTCACGAGCAAGATAATCGCGATAATTAACACTCTTAACGAAATATATGAACAATGACCACCTAGGCAGCAAGCTCACAAACCAGTGTGCAGACGACAAACATCTGGTATAGGGCATAGTAAATTCACGGCCGCCGTTTTCGCTATATTTTGATATCTTACCATCTCTGACTTGAGTTCATAAAGAATACACATACAAATTCTTGCGAAACTAAGTTCGCGTGCTCAATTTCAGGCATAAACGTTTGGAATTCGGATTTTGCGAGGCACGCCAAATGTGTTGGTCCTTACGGCCGCACCCTTTATTATTTAGGAGCTGATGGAAGGATACTATACAATATAAGGTCGTAACCTCCACAAGCATGCTATAAAAATAGTCTCTAAAGGCAGTTTTAATTGATTTACGCACACCACTTGGCGTAAGTTAATTGAAAAACGGATGTGAACAATGTTTCGCTTGGACTAGCTTGCACGACTAAACAGAAGGAGTGGTTCACAGCACATCTTTACCGAATTAAAAAAGAAAATGGGAAGAACAGAATAGAATAACTCCAACATATTTCAGAAGTGGAACGCTTTCGCAACACAACTGGCATGAACTGTTTGATGAGGCGGGGTACAGAATTCTGGGAGCGGTTCAGGGTGAAAAATGTACGCATTAAAGAAAACAAAGCAACCAAAAACCAGTCATCGTTACTTGCTGAAAAAGTAAATAATCACGTTACTCGTTACTGATGATTCAAAACGAACGAATTACTCGAACTCAAAAGTAACGCGTTACCTCCTTGTTCTTCTGAATATGTCGCCTTTGTCAAGCAGTAGACGCAATTTAATATTTTTGACGTCGTTAATAATCGCTTGCTTTTTTAATGCATTCATGGACAGACTAACATTTTTAGCATTCATAGACATCCCAGACCTTGCGATATGTTAATTGGAATAATTACCTGGAATTTAGCGCTGTGGCGGGCACTAGGCACCTATTATTCATGTGCATAAAAGCATAGAGGCTGCATCAGCAACCAACTATGTACTCAGTTCGAAACATGAGTCTAGTATGTTTATGCAACTTATTGTTTAAAGCATGAAATGCTTGCTAGCAACCGCCCAGTCCCAAAATATGGTCCGTCCGTGCGACCTGTCCGTTCATTCCCGGCTAAGTTTAACGGGGAAACTGAATTGGCGTTCAGGTCACGTGATGTCAATTGATGTCACGTGACCTGACGTTACGTGGCCTATACATCAATTAAGTCTCCACTCCAGCCGGAAGGAGAGGTCGGGAGGGGGAAGAGGATTGATGTCACCAAAAGAACAAAAAAAACAATCCCGCGTCGTAAGACGACGTGTTCTTTTCTCTCGCAAAAACGCTACATCAGAATAATTGCCACTCTTACGTAGTATACGTTCTGAAATCTAAGCGGGATTGCTACAAATACTGACAGTTGGCAGAGGTTACTTTCTGTAAATGGGCCACGTACATGAAACGACGGTTATGCTTTCTTCCACGTCAGCTTCCAAACAAGCATTTGCCATGATGGTATTACGGAGAATAAAACAATCAGATAGCACACAGTTATTTATCCTTCTGGTTATTAATCATTATTTGCACTCAATAAACGTGTGACAACGTATAGTGGTGAAAACAGTGTCTTTGTGTTAGCACTTTGAAAAGTTGTACGCTCCGAAATGCGCTAGACAGCGACAACGAAAACAATTTTTTACAGGCGGACATTCCCGCCTTTTATGGAAATATGTGTGCGTTCAGAGCATTTCCTGTTCCGGTACACGACTTAAATAAAAGAATTTGCGTTAAACTATCAGTCGGCTCATTAAGTAAAATTTGTACAGTAACCATTTAGTTAGTGAAAATGGTCACATGGTTCGAGTTCAAAAACTTTCCGAGGCGTTGTCCGAAACCCCTCCAATCAGAAATTTTTAGAAGGACTTTGAGCGCGAGAAGCGCAGTAATGCCCCAAAGTTACCACTCGTGGAGCAGATACAAGGCTGGGACCCTCACAAAAGACGGAAAAATTACGCAGGCGCCTTACCGCAACCGCTAGCCTTGTACCTGCTCCTCGAGTGGTAACTTTAGTGCACTACTACGCTACTCACGCGCTCAATGTTTTTCTGAAAAGATTGCTGATTTAGTGGTTTTCGATGACACTCATCAAATTTCTAATTGCAACCATATGTTTATTTTTATTAATTAAAAAGTTTATTAACAACCCTTTACTTAGTTAGCCAACTGATCATTACGATTAGCCCCCTATTCTATCTCTTCCCGGCCGTATAACTCACCTGCAACAAACCACATAAGTGTTGCTTTTCCAACTTTATCAAAAAACCCTCCCTTTAAAGCTTGAATATAAAACAAAAACTCCTATATATAGCTAGCAGTGGCGGAACGCGATGATAATGTAATCATCCGCGTTTTGCCACTGCCAGCTTTGCTCCGGCTGAACGAGGGGTAAGTTTGGTGCGCCCCGAGTTTTTCGCGAGCTTCAAGTTGTTCTAAAATTGACTGATATAGTGGTTACCGATAATGCTCAGCATGTTCCTAATTGATAGCCTATGATTATTTTACAAATTAAAAATGTAAATATGAAAGTTTAGTTAAATATTTGACTTATTACAACGATTATCCACTTATATGATGTCATTGTGACAGCAGAAGTCACCTGCCCAAACTGTATTAATGCATTTTTTACGGATTTTTTTTGTTATAAATATGTTCGAATTGAAAAAAGGGGAACGCACGGTGTATATATATATATATATACACGTGTGTGCGCGTGTGCGTGTACGTGTGTTTATGTGTATGTGTGTGTTTGTAATAATTCAGGCGTTGCTGCACTTTCTATAGGTTGCAGGGAAAGTAAAATTGCGAAAGGCGGCAGCAGTCAAGAAACTCAAATCCCCTATACTAGCTGACATCGTTAAAAATTGGTTGATGCCATTTCTGGAACACTTTACACAGGATAACTATCGGTCGCGAATTTTACAAACTGGATCTCCTTTCGGGGAGGTGAACTGAAAATTAGCAAAAGTAAACATATGTCCTGCACCTTAAGTAGAACTGTGAATGTGCACGTCGGTCCTAAATACAGATTAGCAGCAGTGATAGATGGCCAGAACCGTAAAGTCGCCACTATACTGACAGCGTAAATGGTGGAGCCATTTTCGCTCTTCACTCTCGGGGGTGTTTCGGCGAACAGTTTTTGTTTGCAAGTAATCTCTCTGCGAAATCGATACAGCTGACCTATGATATTTAGGAGTTCAGTGCCTTAACACCTAAATGACGGTACAACAGTCCATAAAAAAGATATTGCTGATCTCAACCAATTATTATAAAAAGAAAAGACGAAGTGTGCACGAGTCATGCAAGGCGGCGGAGTATTGAAAACTGACTTTAGATGGTCTCGGCAACACTCATGGAATCGATGGACGTTAAAATGTTGCTCTTTCTGATACAGATCCCGAGTCACCTGGGATATGGCCCAGTCCTATCCAAGCCCGCCCAACTGCCTGGAGCGGAAGAAAATCACCGGCCCCATCTTCGAAAATGCCACGCTGGATTATCTGCATCTCGCCTCGGTGGTGCAATCTACAGCGACAGCATTGGCTACAAAGTACCCCGCGCTTCGACAGATCGCCCATGGATTCAGGCAACACTCGTGGAACGATGAACGTTAAAATGGTTTTTGGCGTATTACACCATGATGCAAAACCAACTAGCCCAAGAAGCCTTCCCTATTTCGGCCCTTTTCTTCACCAGTAGAATGACTGCGCAACAACCAGTTCGGACGAGCAGATGGCTGTTCTTTAGTGAAAAATAAAACAAAGTAATGTTGAAAGTAATGTTCTTACTTTTAAAGTAATTTGTAATTGTAATTACTTACTTTTACTTCGTGGTAAATTGTCATGATTTTAAATACATTTAGCCGCTTATAGGCAAAGTAATTAGTAATGTAATTTAATTTCAAAATAAAAGTAAATTTGCCCAGCTCAACAAACCACTTTTTTCTTGCAAATAAACAAGCCGCAAATATAAAATTTGATGTAAGACATTTGAGAAGCCGTTCTATGGCGAGAGAAGCCACCCGATTGTATACAACATTCGTTGTTCAAGAACACAATGATCTATTGTCGGTGACCGGTTAAGCGTTCAGGGAAGCTTCTCCACCTCTTTCCACTTTAACGGAGCGAAGGCTGGATAGGTCGCCTCCTCTCCAGCATTCGCTTTGTAAAGTGCAAACGGAGTGGGTGGAGCTTCCCTGAACTCTTAACATGTCACCGACTATAAGTTTTTATTCTGGTGACGTCACAATTTCATTCCCTATAAATATGATACTGCGCGTAACATCTTATCAGTGGTACGCCTGAAGTCAAATAGACATGGCACGTCAACTTTCGACTGTTTGCTGCGTTATGATTGCAGCCATCATTCTCCTCCCTGAGGCGCACTCAAAGGTCTATGAGACCACCTACGATGCTCAAAGGGTAAGTGCTAACGTTTGTTTTTTCGTAACATTGCCCACTTCATTGTAAACCGCCTTAACCGGACTATAAAACTTACAAAATGTAAACTCAATACTTTACCTACCTGAAGTCCTCACAATGAGACCGGAATCGATTAACTTTGCATGCGATTTTAAGCACGAGAAAGCCTGTGCAATATTTGTCCATTTGTTACGAGAGTGTATGTATGCTGGTATTTAATAATAATAATAAACAATAATAATATAATAATTATATAATGTTATTTTCAAGCAAATTTATCCTACGTGGCGTGCAAGGCTGTGCAGAAAGGTGAAAACCCGTATGCAGATGCGCCTGACAGCCCGCTACTCAAAATATAGAGTAAAAAAAAAAAAAATCAACAGGCATACACACGCACACAGATCACATTTAGAAGAAAAAAGAAAACAGAAACGTGCGGTGATTCAACGGAGACTAGCAAATGTTACTTCGAACCAAACTTTGATGGGAGCCCTTACGGCAAAATGATAATTTGTGCGGAGTATATAAAAAGGTGGACGACACTTAAATTATTCTCGCGATCACCTAAAGTTCGGTATGTTTGGACAGCTTTGCCGCAAACAGAACGGGAACGTAATGAAACTGTGTTTACTGGAGAGTTTCATCGCCTCGGTTTGTGTATTGCTGAGTCACTAGAATATTTTTATGCTTTTTACATTGGCATTTTTTCGCCATCGCTGTAGTGGGCACCGGATTTTTCAGCGGGCGCGCGATGAAATGGTAGTATTAAATATCTCTCTCCACTAGCCCGGACACTTGCTAGAAGCATAAAGCTGATCTCAATGACACAGGGCATACACTTTGTGCTCTGGTGTGCATTTTTGGGTTATTCGCCATGTTATGCAAAAATACAAAATGTTTATGTGTGTGTGCTTTTTTTATTTGCGAACTCGTTGCAATTTTTATTAAGAAGTTTTGTTGTTTCATGGGTTCATATTTTGCCGCGGCAGCTTGTAGAAATACAAAACTGCGGGGATTGCGTTTTCCAAACGGAAGTGCAGAAAAAGGCGCGGTGGTGAGTACGTAATTTTGAAAAATGCGTTCTGTCCTTGAGTTCTGGTACAAGCAACGCAACTCTTTTGAACTAGGCTGACGCGCCGGTGCCTGTGTCAGCTGGTGGATTCAGATAAGATCAGACGCAGCAGCGTAGCTAGGAGGGTTGGGGGGGGGGTGTCTTATGCCTCCCCTCTAAATTTAGCCGCCCCCTATGATATACACATGCACTTTACCCCCCCCCTCACCCCTCTACGCGCCCTAAGTAATTCAGCCCCTCCCCACCCTCCCGCAAAAATATTCCTGGCTACACCACTGGATCAGACTAAGTAAGGTTGGCTGATCCTTAAATTACTAGATATGGATATGTGTCAAGATATGTTTATATCCCATTGCGATAATTTATTGAATAAATAAACCTACCAATAGTTTGCCTAGAAAATATTTTTTTAAACGCAAAATGTGGTTGATCATATAAAAAAAAAAAAAAGTAGAAAGTTCGCATGTAGACGCTCATCCGGTGTTGTCATGTTCGGTAGTAAATAACTGGAGAATTGATATTAGAAAACCACCATTCTTTAGAAACAATATATGGAGCAAAAATGTAGCAGGCGGAAATAATATGTGTCGTTAATTGATTTACATGTGGTTTATAAAAAAGAGGTCTCACACATGGAATCTTTAACGATTTTGTGCAGTATATCAGACCCATATCTTATAAGATTTTTGTGTCATAACGCTCAACTTTGAATGACTTTTTCTTACACACAGCTATAAAACAATTTCGAGATCAAGTGTTCGTATAAAATGGTTACCGTGATATTATCATGGAAACGACATGATTAACACTGTAAAAGCAAATATTTACAACAAAACATTTTCCTATGTTTTTTTTTTAATTTGCGGTTAGTTTTTGTATAGGTTTATATAGGTTTATATGCTCGTAAAAACATGTTTCCACATGCCTAATCAAGGAGTTACATACCTACAAACGTTTTACGGAGCCCCCTTTTTTAGGCATGGTAACCCTGGAGCGAAGGGTCAAAAGAGGGACGGACAGACCCGCCGAGTGCGGCACCGAACGAGTTGACGGGTTTTCCAGTCGCTAGCTTTTGGGTTTACGCACTAACTCTTGCTACATATGCTGGATAACTACCACGTATACAGAATTAAAACAAAATCAGCTTACCTTCTATCTTTAGACGGCTAAAGAGCAACATAGGTAGGTGCCGCTTGGCCTGCGTACTCGTTGGACGAGAACGATCCCGACGTCACGTCCACGATTTCCAGTGTTGCCGGTCGGCCTCGAGCGTGGATTCCGGTTTTGTCGGCCGCGCCCGAAACAGAACTTTGAGGCGTCGATATTTGTAAAAACTAGTGGCAGGATAACGAGAAAAAAATTACACCCTGCAATTCAGGGACGCTGGCTGCACTAAAAGCAGTCATAATCCCAAAGTCGAATTATGGAGCGGAGTTGCCCTTCAACCGGTTCTCCTGACTATTTGCTTTAACTTTCCTTTTTAGTCTGCACGGGGTATGTGGCCTGCAGGAAACGCGATTTTCGAGTTCCAGTTTTATCAAGTTAATAGTGGTTTTCAAGTCAGAGTGTGTTATATGGTTGCCACTTAACCGTTTTCGGTTTCGCAGTCATGAAGCGGAAAACAAAGCACCGACTGAAAGCCGAACGCTGACGCACTGCTTGTTTCTTCACTGATTGGAAACGAGCGCTAGCTGAACGTCTTGCTCGAGTTGATAGGAGTTATTCCCGCGGATCTCCTAACGTGGTCCGTTTTACCTTTCCAGGAGCTTGCGATACCAAAGCGGTACTACCTGCAATATCGTTCCTACCGAGACGACTATGCGGTACCAGAGGCGGCTAAGTGTGTGTCGCTGCTTGTAGTGAGCAATGTATTTGGTCAAAGAAACGCCATTCTTTATTACAAGCCGACTCTTCAGGGTCAACTGTAAGGACTTTTTTTTTTTTTGTATTACCAGCTGCATGTTTGCGAACGTGTTCGTCCTTGGTTTTCTGCAGGCGTGTTATAAGTGTCGTCCTTAATTTGGAAAACCGGCCTAAATATTCACTAGACGTGATGTCTCGTTAATATGAACACCTGTTACCCCCAAACGGCGTCCATAATGTGAGTTGTTCCTAGTTACGAGACAAAAATGCATTTATTTACTCAGTTCTTGCCCCAAAATGTTGTCTATAGCGGCGGGTCCATATTAACAGGTTCCGAATTAACGATGCTTTACTGTATTATTTGAGTAAACTAAATCTTAACATACTCTAAAAATAAAACTTCATCAACCACTTGAAAGCCACCGTACATTAGCATTATTCGTTTCATTATCATAATGCACAAAGGTGTAATATACTTTTTCTATATTTTAATATGCCCAACAAAGCTTTAGTCACTGTGGAGTGCACTTGTTTTGTTTTTGTGTGAGTCTACTGGGGACTCCCACAGAAACATGAGCCGCTCTTGAACTTCAACTGCATCTGTGCAGTTGAGATTGAAAAGTGCAGTTCCAGGTGAGAAGTGCAAATACGCAGTTGAAATTCAAAGAGCAATTCCAGCGTTTCTCAACCGCAAATGTGTGCATTTCTTACATTTGAGTGTCAATGATTTGAAGCAGCGTTAATATACCGGCATCTTGGTTAATTTCTCCTCAGGGTGTGTTGATTTCACGAAATAGAAACGAGTCCTTCTGTGCCGAATAACAGAGATCTCTACCTCATCTTTGTGATCTTTGAACCTTAAGTGGAATGGAGTTTGTATTCGGTTCCCGTACTGCATTTGGCATTACTCACGTTCTAGTAACATACTAGTGATGGTAGAGCAGTCACGTTGACTGAGCTTTGAAGGTAAAGTTGTATCCCGTGCCTTCAAGGGACTGTGTGCGGATGACGTTCCCACTCACGCGGCATCATGATGGGTAGGGTTTCGGTATTCCCCGCCTGAGGGCATCCCAATTTCTGGCCCTCACCTTTTAAAATTAAACAATGGTGCAAACAGTCGTTGATGTCGTTGGGCAGGTCCAAATGTAAACTAATCTCCTTCACTACAAAGACTAGAAAAACATCTGTCCTACTATATCATATATGTCATCGGCCCTGACCCTGATTGGAGACCGTTTTAACATATAAATATCTTGGTGCAAAACTAACATCAGACCTCTTATGGGATAACCATATTGAATTCAGTCATGCTCAATAATCAAGAGCAATGGGATTCATTCGACGCAACCTTTGCCGTGATGTTCCACTCGTCCGCACTGATGGAACATGTTCGTCAAATCCTAAATTAGAATATGCAGCTTCCATCTGGAGGCGTCCCCATGAAGACTACCTCATCAATCATCTGAAGGCAGTAGCAGCACCGAGCTGCCACCGATGGTTCTATCAAATGCCATTTTTG